>JAPKLW010000557.1:313991-336029 GCA_026898455.1 Plectranthus barbatus | reverse complement strand
AAAAAGATTTTTTTATAATATTAATTTAAATAATCATTTTTCGAAAGTAATTACAAAATAAATCGTAAATTATTCACAAATTACATATTTTAATTTCGTTATTCATATGAAAAAGTGGTACATAATAAAATATTATCACCTAAAATAATACAAGTTTAGAACAATTAACAAGAAAAATTAAATTAAGACAAGCACTTTCATAATTGGTCCATGTGTTCAACCAAATCTGCCAGGAGCTGATGGTGTGTATCTTTATCACGCAGTTCTTTGAAATTATGTTGATAAGCTTGAAATTCTTGAGTAGAACCCAAATTTATTGTTCCGGATGGAGGCGTGTCTTCATCGGACCAATTGATAGATGCATCTCCTTCATTCTCTATAATCATGTTGTGCAAAATTATGCATGTATAAATAATATTTCTCAAGTCCTCTTTGTAATAACACCGTGCAGGACCTCTAGCTATTGCCCAACGAGCTAGAAGCACTCTAAACGCGCGTTCCACATCTTTTCTTGCAGCTTCTTGCCTCTCCTTAAATTTCTTGCATTTGGGATTCATAGGACATGGAAAACTTTTGACAAATGAAGTCCAATCTGGATGGATCCCATCTGTTAAATATTATCCATTACTTTACGATGTGCCATTCACCGTAAATGTAACTTGTGATGCATTCCCTGCAATACTGCATTGAATAAAGGTGATCCAATAAGAACATTTATAGCATTAGTCGAACCTACACATCCAAAAAATGAATGCCATATCCACAAGTCTGCAGATGCAACCGCTTCAAGAATTATTGTCGGGAGACCATAATCCCCCCGAGTATATTGGCCTTTCCAAGCAACATGACAATTCCTCCATTCCCAATGCATGCAGTCAAGACTCCCTAACATTCCAGGGAATCCATGCCTATGCTCATGCATTTGAAGCAAACTTTGAGTATCTGCAATTATTGGCCTTCTCAAGTATCGAGCTCCAAACACGTTGATAACAAATTGACAGAAGTTGAGAAGACAATCCAATGCGGTTCTCTCACCCATTCATATATACTCATGAAGTGAGTCAGCTGGAGTAGCATATGTCAACTGACGTATGGCTGCTGTGCATTTTTGAAGAGGTGATAATTCATTCCTTCCAGTAGCGTCTCGCCTCAATTTGAAATAATAAGAGTGATTTTTCAAATCATTGACGATGCGAAGAAATAAATCTCTATGCATTCGAAATCGACGACGAAATACTTCAGCACCAAATGTTGGATTCTCGGAAAAGTAATCACATACCAGGCGATCATGTCCCTTCTCACATTTTCGATCCCTATATTTTCTTTAATGTGCTTTTCTCGAAGAACTTTGAGATGCTTCGAGCTCGTCCTCCACAAGTATGGCAATCATCTCTTGATCTATCTCATCATCTGAAATATTTCATCATCACTTGGAATGTCATATGAGGATGTGACATAGCAAAATGACCACTTGTTGTTGTTGTGGTGGTGGTGTTGATAATGGATGAAATGGCATATGAGGATGTGACATAGCAAAATGACCACTCATTGCTTCATTATAATTTGGAGGAACAACATTGACATAATTGGGAAAATTTTGAAAATAAAATGGTAGATAGGGTACTTGAAAATTTTGAAAATTCGGAGGATATGGTTGAGGATTTTGTGAATTTGAATTTCCTTGGTTTTGTGATGGGGTAAAAAAAATAGAAAATGATTCGCGATTGTTTTCGACCATTTGAGAAAGAGAAACAAAGAGAATTGAACAATAAAAATTACAAAAAAAGACAATAAAATGAGGTTTTGGAGTGTAGAAAAATTGTGATATATGTATTTATAGTTGGAAAAAATAGCAGTTTTATAAAACGACTATAAACGGCTACTTATAATATATAGCCGTTAACATATATATAGATTAAATGTGTTGAATGGCCGACACATTTTTTGTTTAAAGAAATAAGGAACATTAAATTAGAACAATATCACATTATTACAAGGAAAAAAATTAAATGACATAAGATTATACGATATATAATGTTATATATGTATAACCGATAAATATAAATTATTCACTATGTAATATTATATATTCTATCGGTCATGTATGTAGAATATATAAACTATATATATATATATATATATATATATATTCAAGAATAATTTATACAGAAAATTAAAAGGCCGCCAACATCTTTTGTTTGTGGCCCCACAATCAACATAACAACCCAGCTTCTAGTTTTAGAAGCCAACTCTTTGAATTTTTGCCACCTCATCATGTATAAAACCTATACAATGGTTAAAACCCAGCTTCATGGGTTTAAACCTTAGATTTTCATCCCCATTGCAGCCACCCTAAGGCAAGAGATCGACGTTGACCCCGAGAGATCGTCAACACCGACCATATTTGGGGGTCGGTGCTGAGGAGGAGGACAAAGCACCTCAGGGAAATCTGGCGGTGCATGACCGTTGTAAATCCTAACCGACCCCAAAAATCTCGGGATCGTTACGAGATTGGCAGCGAGCACAAGCTCACCGATAGCTTGGGTTTGGCTAACACTCTCTCCCCTATCTTGTCTATAAATAGGGGTTGAGAGTTTATTTTTTTTGTATCTTTTTCCTATTGTTAAAACACGTTGTAACGTTGCTGAATTTTCACTAGATTCCTTTATTCTCTTACGAATCCCATCTATCTTATTAATTATTCGCATTTATTTCTATTTCTATTTTGTTGCAAGTTTCAATCTCTTATTTCAAAGTTTATCGATTACTTCTTTGCTTTTTATCTGCTGTTTCGTGATAATTCCGAGGGCTCCATTTATCCCGATAAATCGAACCTCAACATTGGCGCCCACCGTGGGGACCTTGGAATTTATTTATTGTTTGAATGACAGGTAACAATGAGAGAACCTGAGATCTTCCCCAAGGGCGGATGGCGCGATCGAGCTCATCCCCCTTGAAGAGTTAGTCCACCAAACTCAACAGGAAACCGGGATGCAACCTGTGTCGTCGGAGGTAATGAACGTGGCGTTGGCCCGCTTTGCCATGGAAATAGAGGAAAACCAACGCCAGATGAAAGAGATGGACACCAGGGTTGTGGAACTCCATGCGACGAACCACTAACTACAAAGAGAGAACCATCAGCTGTGCAAGGAGGTGAATACCCTCAAGAGCCATCCGATCATTGAGGAGCCCAGCTCGACCGGAGGAAAGCACAATAATCCGAGGAGAAACCTCTCGAGCAAGCTCGATGATGTGGTTATCATCGATCCTCCTCAGAGAGTGAATACCGAGCAAACCCCCTCGGATGGGATAATAACAAGGCCGATCCTTCAGCCCACCAGTGACTAAGAGAGAAGATCGACCTGAGGAGTGAATTTGAGAAATGCCTGGAGGCTCGCATGTCCTTATTCGAATCCCTATTGACTAGGATCCCAGATGTTCTACCCCCGGACCCTATGATTCCTCGTGACAGCTACACCGATTCACCCTTCGTATTGACTATCACTAACACAAACATTCTGGCGAAGTCTGCTCCCCCGTCATTCACGCTATACGACGGCATGACAGATCATAAGGACCATATCGCCCTCTATAAACATAAAATGTTGACCACTTCTGTGCCAGCAGACCTCCGCGAGGCGTGCATGTGCAAGAGTTTTGGGTCAAGCCTCACTGGCCCGACACTCCAATGGTTTGTCAACTTACCAAAAAATTCCATTTCAACCTTCTCGAAGCTACACTATGCCTTCAGGAAGCAATATTCCAACCGAAGGCGCGTGGCCAAACACCTTGATGCGCTCAACAGTATGCGCATAAGGAAAGGAGAATCGTTGAGGTCGTAAGTTGGGCGGTTCAACCGCGAGCTCGCGTAAATTCCCCACTGTCCTCCCCAGACCGCAGTCTACGCATTTAAAAATAGCCTGGATGTCACGTCCAAGCTCTACCGCGATCTTACCAGCCATCCATGTTACGATAGTGATTCGGTGCTCGCCCAGGCATTGGCAAAAAATAACTAGGAAGAGGACGAACCGGACCGCATCGCTTGCATGAATGAACAGAAGGCGACTGAACTCACTGAAGCACAAAAGCGAGATCGACTGAGGCCTGAGGCCTGAGCCCTCGAGCTCAAGGTGTGTGGATCGCAGGGATTATCGGAATGACCGACAAACGAGAAGGGATCATCCCCACAGTCAAACACCAAGGGTCGACGAAGTAGCTTCCATTCCGTACAATCTGAGCATCGACTAGAATTATCTGGTCAACAATTGATAGCATGTTTTGCAACACGCTAAAACTACAAGTGTACAGACCACTGCAGAGGGCAAGTAATAAATTATTGAAAATGAAGATTGTAGATTCGAAATATAATCAAGCACTAAAACATAGAGATCTTACTACTATCTAGACAACCGGTAAAAGAGTTTTGTTTATTTAAGCTAGGCAATATTGAAAGACAATAATAAAATGGACAATTGAATTAATTGAGTTTAGAAAATAAGAGAAACTAGGATTCCAGGGTAATCCACTTTGAAGAACAATCAAACAATTATTTATATAATCCGATTCCAGTTTAATATCCAAAAACATGAGTTAATCTCATAAATATTATCAGGCGACCCTCTCGGACTCTAAACCATAACATGGAAATAAAAGACCTAATGACTCCTCTCGGATGCGCAAGATGACTTTTACTCTTAAGAAAACCTTAGATTTTTAAAACCCTTTGATAGTTCAAATTCCTCTTGGATAATTAACCTATCAAATTTAATTAATCTGCATCTTAATCGATAACTCAGACCTCTCGGTTCAAAAACTACCAAATCAAATCACAATCGATGGCCAGTCTCAATAATTAATGAAAAGCTCAGATATAATCAAAACATAGCTGGAAAAGGAAAATCAAATCATATAAACAATGGAGAAATTATTCAAAAAGTTTCAAAACCCTAGAATCCACAAAAGGATTTAGCCAATCATGCTAAATTCCACAAAAACAAAGGAATAAAGAGTCAATAAATTGAAAAACATGGAAACCAAAACCCAAGGTCTTCAATCTTCAAGTCTTCAATATTGCTCTTCAAGTTTCCCTTGTTCCAGCTCTCCCCAATAGAAAAAATCCTCCAAAATTCGTTCAAAAGTGCTTTCTCTGACTTAAGAGGCTCTATTTATACTTAGCCCCTTTTAATCTGAAAAGATATGGGATTTGGGCCAAAAATTCGTCAAATTCACCTGTTCGGCGACCCATAAAAAACGATCGGCGATCGGGGTTTGCCTCCTTGGGTCGCCGAAAATGCACCGTAACAAAACGGGCAAAATTACAAAATCGGCGACCCAAATACAACTTTGAAGATCGCCGATCTCATGTTTTGGGTCGCCGATTCCATCATGAATGGAAATTCGGCTTTTTCTTCAATCTTTTCTCACTTCTTCCTTTTCCCGATGCAAGTTAGCACCGATTGGCCCCATGGTACTTGATCAAATCTTGTAAACAACTCAATTGTGTGTGAAATCTGCATAAACAACCAAAAACCAACCCAAACGTAATAATTCCTTAAAGAATATGAATAATTCATGAAATTACCACATGATAGTCTAATCTAGGGTCAAAAGTGAGCAGATTCACATTAGTAAAATGCACAAAATGAGTGTTTATCAACCCCCAAACTTAAATATTGTTCGTCCTCGAACAATGAGAAAAACAATTAAAAGAAAAAGATAAACACGAGGGGTGCAGTAATTAATCATCAATTGTTTCAGACACAAAAAGGGATTGTGATTCCCACACCAATACTGCAGCAATCATCAATTCAATGCAAACAAAAACAGTTTCAATATTGACCTCTAGGAGTCAGCTTCTCACAAGATAGTGTATCACTCATATTTCGCTCGAATAGTAAGAACGACTAGTGTATACTCTCAAATTGTCAACTGTACGACTCTCCTACCATAGGCTTGCTCATCGTCTAAACTCTCCACTGACCCTGGGAGTGCTAGGACAAAGATAAAAAATGTCTTTATTCTAGGTTCTAATGTAGGCACATTGGTGAAAGGTATGGAATATTTGGCTAAGTGACTAAAAAATTACAACCTTATAACTCCATTCACACAGGTGATCCTCATCACATACCGTACTTAATGACTGACTGACTTATACAATAAACCACAACACAACTGAAAGAAGACACATCCCATAAGTACAATTACAATTTAATAGGATTCAAACTTAACAAAGACACTTTGCACACTTTATGCATCAATAGAATCAACAATGACATTGTGCACACTTTGTGCGTTTTATTGGATGTTTCAACCATCTCTTCTTTTTTTTTTGACTCCATTGTCTGCTTAAAAGCTTTTAAGACAATGTTTAATTTCGAAATTTCTAGCTTCACCACCTATCATCAATAGATACCCATACAACTCCATCCACACCTCCTATCATTCGGTTTTTAGAAAGAACGGTTTATAGGCTCAATGGGCTTAGCAAAGGATTATGTAATGGGCTAGTGTTTGGATTTAATGGGGCTCATGAAACGATGACCTAAGATCATTTCTAAGTCCATGACACTCTCTATGCAGTTTTGAGAGATACCAAAGCGAGTTCTAGAGGTAAAGTGTACAGTGACATTCTCTCAATGGAACGAATCACAGGCTCGAATTCTCACAGGCTATAAGCATGTCCTAGAGGCCAAAAATCAATTTTGTAACAGTCTACACCTCATCAACTCATGTACAAATCATCAGTATAGGTCTCACGAGAAACAAAACATTGTCATCATGAACGTGATCAATAATGCAGATAAAAACACAAACCAAGCCATTTTGATCCCATTATAATACCATTAAGTAATAGAGCTCCCAATTACAGACTCAACACTACTCAAGTTCAAACTAAACTAAAGAAAATAGAAGAAAGTACATAACATAATAAAAATACAACGGTTTACTGGTTCCAAATAAGTACATCAAATGCAGTCTCAAATCAAATACAAGTAGGAGCAGTTAGAGATACACGAAAAGATAGAGAAGGGAGAAGCACACATCGCCCGATCACATCCCCCTCCCCCAAACTTATTCGATACAAAGGAAAGAATAAGTTTGTGGGAAAAATATCACAGAGATGTGTGTGTAACCTCGATGTAATCTCACTGCGGCGATGGCCAGTACTGCGGGAAACGGCTCATAAACTGGCGCATCTGCTCTTTGGCTGCCTGCTGTTGCCAACAACGTTCCCGCTCTTGCTCAAAATGACGCTGCTGCGCCGTCCACTGCTCACGCTGGGAGTCCTCAAATGATCGTCTGGCTGTCCTTTCTCGGCGCTGCTCCTCCTCAAAAGAGTGGCGCTCGGTAGCGTATGTAGTCTGAGCTGAGGATAAAGCTTGAAGCTGAGCGTTCCAATCTCCCCACTGCTGCTCTAAGTGGCTCAGTCGCTTCTTGAACGCCACACAATGTGTGCGATGCTTATAGTAGGTGGAGGACTCACCCTGGCTCCTCCGAGAAGTTCCCCCTGCTAAATGCAGCGTGTCTTCTCATCAGGCTGCTCCCGGTCGGTGTCATGCTCAGTGCCTCCCCCATCCTCCTCATGTTCCTCCTCCTCAGCATGGAGACGAGGATGCCTCGCACTCGCTTCCGCTACGGCCTGAATCGCCTCCAAGTGGGCCAGTGTGTCCAACTTCCAAGTGCCGCGGTAGCGTCGAATCCCTACGTTAGTGAGCTCAGGATTCGGCAGTGGGAAGTAGGGCGGTGTACGCTGGCAGAGGAGGTAGGGAGGATAACCGGTCTGAATAAATCGGAGGTCGACCAACTTCTGTATAGTGAGCTTTGTCAGTAGCTTGGCCGGATGTCGCCCAGGGGCAATCCCCATTGAAAGCAAAATGTGAGTCCACAGCCCCCAAACCAAATCGACCCACGGGTGGCGGAGGCTGCCCGGCTGGACTGTAGCAGAAAAAGCTGGGCAAAATTCAAAGGCTGTTGATGTAGCATGCAGAACATCACCATGAGCTCCACATCCCGCATGGAGCTGTTGTCCTTTCTGGCGAACAGGGTGTGTGCTAGAATGCGTTGAATAATCCAAAAAATAGGGTTCCGGATCATGGATGCCTTGCAACGGCCGGATTTCGATACCGAATCGCCCTCAGCGGAGATATTGGGCCAGAAAACCTTCGCGTCAAACCCTCGAGGTTTAGTGTATACTCCAATGTCGGGGACTCCAAATGCCCTATTTATCTCCTTAGTAGTAATGGTGTGGTCTTTGTCAAGGGCTCAAAAGGTGGCCCCTATCGTTGTGTTCCGGCCCGTGGTGGTGAGCTCAAAGGTGGTCAAAGTCTCCAGAGTGAAGCGCTTGTAGGTTGGGGCATCAAGATCCAAAATGGGGTCCCAACCAATGTTTGAGAAGAGCTCCTTGACATTATCATACAATCCCAGTGTCTTCAGAGCATCAACATCTGCATACCGGGTTCCTTCAACCCCTTTCTCGACCAATGCTTTGAATTTTTCATGTAATTCCAGCCCCTGAGTTGGATCCCATATGCATCCGGCCTAGTTGGCTCTTGGCGACGTCGAGGTTCCACTTGAATTCTGCATGACAAAATTATATATCAAAACCAGTAAACGAACGAAGACATGTGAAATAAACTAAGCTTACAAGGAAGATAAATCCCCTAAATTCACTAAGTGGAAGTTCACTAACACAACTCCATTCTCAAGACCATTTTCAAAAAGAAGAAGTACTACTCACATAACCCCATCCTAGATGCAGTATAACCACAATGACTCAAGTAATGTATGTAATTAACAATCCTAAAATAAACGGAGGATTACTAACATGAATAAATAAATCCATAAACCTCAATGTAATAAATTTCCTCCAAACTCAAGTCCTAAGATAATTATGAACATAACCCTGCCAAATTGAACAAATAATAGCATAATAATGGAGTTAGGCTAACATGTAATCAATTTAAGAACATAACCCACACAATGAACGCTTAATCCTAAGATTTGAAAATAGATATCGGAATTGAATTCATCAAATGCAATAAAACAAGAGATAATAACGTAATTTCGAAAATTTAAATGGAGACACAATGATTACCTTGATTTTGAAGCAAAATTCGAGGAAGAACAAGGAACCCTAAGAATTTGGGATTTCCACAAACTTGATGAAATTTGAAAAACTAATCAGAGAGGAATGTCGACAATGATGTGGGTATGTAGTATCTAAGAGGGATTTGTGAGATTTGAAGTGTGGGGTGAGGAATTATAGAGAGAATTTTCGTGGGTTTAGTGTGTTTTGATGGAGAAATTGAAAAGTGAGGGAAAGGAGGGTTTCAGAGTTTTAAAACCGTGTATTTACAAAAATGGTGACTCAGACCCTGCTCGGCGATCGCCAAAAATGCGTGTTGGGTCGCCGAAGTTGTGCCGAAACAAAAATAAGAAAATCCTAGATTCGGCAATTCGTTTACACTTTCGGCGATTGCCGAAAGTGTAAATGGATCGCCGATTCTCTGCCGAAGCGAAAATAAGGAAATTGCAATTTCGGCGACCCAACCAACGAAATCGGCGATCGCCGATCTCGTTTTCTGGTTGCTGATTTTGCTTTGAACCTGAAAATCTTGACGACGAACTTGGTGACCAAGGATTCACGTACGACGATTGCTGAGTGTGTAAACGGGTCGCTGATTTTGCATTTTCCAGCAATTCCTCGCGTTTCGAAGTCCCTGCCTGCACCCAATAACTCAACAACCAAAAGTGAACGTAAATTGTGGAAAATAGAGTAGAATGACACCAAAAATGACCAAAAAAATGCACATAAAAGCAAATAAAGGTTGGGTTGCCTCCCAACAAGCGCTTTATTTAATGTATGTAGCTAGACACAACACTACATAACCTATGGATCGGCTAGGTGGAGCTCGCATATAACTGACTCGGACTCAGATTGGACATATGTTTTGACTCTATGACCATTAACAGTAAATTTCGTGCCATCAGACCCAAGTAAATCTAGAGTGCCATTAGAATTAACTTTCTGAATCAGATACGGGCCAGTCCATCTAGACTTAAGTTTACCAGGGAACAAACGGAGACGAGAATTAAAAACAAGTACCTGATCACCTGGAGTGAAGTTGCAGCTGCGAATTCGCTGGTCATGGAATTTCTTGGCGCGCTCTTTGTACAGCCTTGAACTCTCGTATGCTTCAGTCCAAGATTCTTCAAGCTCAGTTAGCTGGAGACACCTCTGCTCAGCTGCAGTCTTCAGATCCCAATTAATCTTCTTCATTGCCCAGAATGCTCTATGCTCTAATTCCACTGGTAAGTGGCATGACTTCCCAAATACCAATTGGTATGGTGACATACCAATCGGAGTCTTGAATGATGTCCTGTATGCCCACAAAGCATCATCCAAGCAAGTGGACCAATCCTTCCCGGAAATCATAAAATTTTCCAGGATTTGCTTGATCTCTCTATTAGCCAACTCTGATTGTCCATTGGCTTGGGGATGATATGGAGAAGTGATTTTGTGGCGAAATCCATATTTAGCTAGTAGACTCCCCAGCCACTTATTCTTGAAATGTGACCCTCCATCGCTCAACAGTGCTCTAGGTGCTCCAAAATGAGTTAGAATGTTCTTCTGTAGGAATTTCAGCACCACCTTTGAGTCACTTGTTACAGTGGGGATAGCCTCAACCCACTGGGTCACATAATCCACAGCTAAAAGGATGTATTGATATCCATGGGACTTAGGAAAGGGTCCCATGAAATCGATGCCCCATACATCGAATGGCTCAATCTCCAGCATGTACTTCTGTGGCATCTCATCTTTCTTCGAGATGTTCCCCATCCTCTGGCATCTGTCACATCTGGCCACGAACTTCTGACAGTCGCGGTAAACGGTAGGCCAATAAAACCTGCTGGTGAGGATTTTTGTGGCTGTCCTGTTTGCCGCACAGTGGCCTCCATAAGGGGACAAATGACAATCCCCCATTATCTACTCTCGCTCTTGCATCCCGATGCACCGCCTAATCACCATATCAGCACAGCGGCGGTAGAGGAATGGCTCATCCCAGTAGTAAAACTTGCAGTCATGTAAGAACTTCCTCTTCTAATGTGAGGACAAATAAGGTGGTAGGACACCGGCAACCAGATAATTAACCAGATCCATATACCATGGATCTACCTCCTCAACTACGAGCAGCTGTTCGTCTGAAAATAGCTCAATAATCCGAATCCGAGGATCATCTCCTTCCACCGGATTCTCCAGCCTAGACAAGTGGTCTGCTACCACATTCTCACACCCCTTGCGGTCTTTGATTTCCATATCGAACTCCTGTAGCAGTAGGATCCACCGGATTAGTCGCGGCTTTGCTTCCTTCTTTGCAAACAGATAACGGATCGCAGCATGATCCGTATACACCACCGTCTTTGCCCCAACCAGATAAGCCCAAAACTTATCGAATGCAAACACCACTGCCAGCAACTCCTTCTCAGTAGTTGTGTAATTGACTTGGGCTTCATCCAAAGTCTTGTTAGCATAATGAATGACTCTGAAGATCTTGTTCCTTGTCTGTCCTAAGGCAGCCCCAACTGCAGTATTGCTGGCGTCACACATTAGGACGAATGGCTCTGACCAGTCCGGTGAGATAAGGACTGGAGCAGTAGTAAAGGCCAGCTTCAACTTCTCAAAAGCTTGCAAACATTGTTCGCCAAAAACAAATTTTGCATCTTTTATAAGCAAAGAACTAAGAGGTTTTGAAATTTTAGAAAACTCCCTGATAAACCTCTTGTAGAAGCCTGCATGACCCAAAAAGCTCCTCACCGACTTCTCATTAGTAGGGGGTGGTGATTTTGAGATCGCCACGATCTCGGCGCGATCCACCTCCAAACCTGCAGCAGAAACTTTGTGACCGAGGACAATGCCCTCTCACACCATAAAATGACACTTCTCCCAATTCAAGACCAAGTTAGTTTCTTGACAGCGCTGCAGGACAGTAATCAGGTTTTCCAACCAATTATCGAATGAATGACCTAACACAGAAAAATCATCCATGAACACTTCCATAATATTCTCAACAAGTCCACTAAAAATAGACATCATGCATCTTTGAAAAGTAGCAGGCGCATTACATAACTCAAAAGACATCCGTCTATATGCAAAAATACCATATGGACAAGTAAATGTAGATTTATGTTGGTCCTCAGGGGCAATAGCAATTTGGTTATATCCAGAATAACCATCTAAAAAGCAATAAAACTCATACCCAGCCAACCTATCTAACATTTGATCAATAAAGGGAAGAGGGAAGTGATCCTTACGAGTAGCATTGTTGAGTGCTCTATAGTCAATACACATCCTCCAGCCAATAACAGGCCTGTGAGCGATCTCCTGGCCACTCTCATCCTTAATGACTTTAGCACCTCCCTTTTTAACCACCACTTGAGTAGGACTCACCCACTCGCTATCCGAGATGGCATAGATCATACCAGCATCCAACAACTTGAGTACCTCCTTCCGCACAACCTCTTGCATGATGGGGTTCAAACGTTGCTGCGGCTACAACTTCGATTTGTATCCATCATCTAATAAAATCCTGTGCATACAGATAGAAGGGCTAATACCCTTGATGTCAGATAACGACCACCAAATTGCAGATTGGTGATCTCTCAAAACCCTCAATAATCTATCTAACTCAATGGAAGAAAGAGTAGCAAATACAATTACCGGATAGGTGTCATTTTCCCCCAAGTAGGCATACCTCAGATGGTCCGGTAAGGGTTTTAACTCCAGCACTGGTGGCTCTTTCTTTTCCTCCTGCTTCAGAGTCTTTTTGCGAGCTTCCTCTTCTTCCTCATCGCTCCTTAACCTCAGAAAATTTGCAGACTCCACCTTGTTCTTTTCACCTACACCATCTAATGCTAGAACAGACTCTAGCAGCTCATCACGGGCATCATATAACTCATCACAAGAATAGATATAATTTTGCACCCCAAAATCTATAGAATCAGAAGAAATGATAAAAGAGTCAAAGGGATACATAACCTGGACCATATCGCATTCCTCAAAGCTGTCACTGGAGTCATGCCTCTCCATGGCCTTGTAGATGGAAAAAGTGATCTTTTCATCGTTCACCCTCAAAGTCAACTCTCCTTTCTTCACATTTATGAGGGCATCGGCAGTGTGAAAGATGGGCCTCTCAAGTATCAGCGGGATGTTCCTGTCCTCTTCCATATCTAGGACCACAAAATCAGCTGGGAAAATAAATTCTCCAACCTTCACCAATACGTCCTCAACTACCCCTCTAGGATAGTTCACCGACCGGTCAGCCATCTGAAGCCTGATAGTAGTTGGTTTGATGTTCCCAATCTGCAGCTTCTTGAAGATGGATAGGGGCATCAAATTGATGCTAGCCCCTGAATCGCAGAGCACCTTCTCAAAGTTTTGCCCCCCAATCACGCAGGTGATAGAGAAACAACCTGGATCAGCCTTTTTCACCGACTTTTTCTTCTGAATAATGGCGCTGCATTCTTCAAATAAATTCACAGTCTTGAATGCACCGAAGGGCTTCTTCTGGGTAACCATATCCTTCAGAAATTTCATGTACCCATGAATTTCCTGCACAACTTCAATCAAAGGGAGGTTGATGTGGATCTTCTTCATGTACTCCAGAAATCTCTTATACCTCTCCTCCTTCTGATTCTTAGCAAATCGCTGTGGGAAAGGAACAACGATGGGACCAGCTCGTTTGGGACTGTCTTCAGGACAAGTCCCCTTACTCTTTTGAGTTTGTTCTTCTTCAGGAAGAACAGGAGCAGGCTGTGCAACTTCAGGTTGCACAGGTGTATCAGTGGGCATAGATGGGCCCTCATAACCTTTACCACTGCGAGTAGTAATGACATTGCAATGGTCCTTCGGGTTTACTACCGTATTGCTGGGAAAGTGTCCGGGGGTATGCTGATTACCCATCGCATTAGCAATCTGAGAAATATGTGTATCCATCTGCTTCATATGCTTCCCCATCTCCCCCATACTAGTCTGAAGTTGAGCCACATCACCTTCAATTTTATTGGTCTTGGCGTTGGACACGGAGATAAACTGGGTTAGAAGTTCCCTCATGCTTGGTTCCTTAGGCTCATTCACGGCCCCATTGTTCGAAAAAAAACTAGGTGGGGGCTGAAGTGCATTGTTCAGATTGGCGTAGGAAAAATTATGGTGATTCCTGTTGTTGGGATGGTAGGTCATGTTCCTTGCTGGATACCCCCTGTTATTCTGAAAATTCCTCTGATTGACATAATTAACATCTTCCATCTGCATCTCAATCCCCTGATCAAATCCCTGTTGAGGCATGTTGTTCTCCAGCTTAGTAAAATGGGTTTCCAGTGATTTGGTGGAAGCAACAACCTCTTGTCTCATCAGTTTAATTTCAGTAACCAGATCCCTAGTGTCATCGACTGCTGCCACCCTGCGCACACTCCTATCTGCTGGCCAGTTGTACTCACTCTTTGCCATAGTCTCCAGCAGCTTCAACCCTTCCTGTGGAGGTCTAGCAGTAAGTGACCCTCCAGCTGAAGCTCTCACGTGCTTCTGGGTTTCATCATCAAGCCCTCCATAAAAGTAGCAAATTTGCTACTTCTCAGTAAATCCATGACAAGGGCAAGCACACAACAGATCCTTGTAGCGCTCTCAAGCCTCATATAGAGACTCTCCAGAAAATTGCCTAAACTGGGCAATTTGAGTCTGTAGCCTGATGGTCTTGCTGGGTGGAAAGAACTGGAACAGGAACAACTTACAGAGTTCATCCCAAGTAGTAATCTCACTGTGGTTCAGCGACAGATACCAAGATAGGGCTCTATCATGCAGTATGAAGTGAAATAGCCTTAATCTGATGTAGTCCACCGGCACCTGATTCTGTTTGACCGTGTCACACAGGAGTAGGAAAGACTGGACATGCACATGAGGGTCTTCAGATGGTAACCCTCCAAACTGTTTCTGCTGAGCAGTTGGAATCAGATCAGTCTTCAGCTCAAAAGTGGGTGTGGTCACCTTTAATCTAAAATCAGCATGGCAATGCTGGTCAGTCATAGGCTTGTACATCTCATCAATGGTCGACTGTCGAGGTGCTTGCGGAGGCTGGTGTTCCTGGAGTTTCAGATTCATCTCCTGCAATTACCTCTGCAGCTCGGTTATCTGTGCTGCTTGATTGTTGTCAGCCATTTGAAAAGCTAACTTTCTTCTGGCAGAGTTCCTTCGACAGGTGGCCTCGATCTCCGGATCTATGTGTTCAAGTGCTGGACCCTTTAATCTGGTTCGCATATACTACCTGAAACAGAACACCAAAAGTGATCAACGCAGAAAATAAAGAAAAATGCGAAAATTAAAGTCTAGAGTAGGTAGTGCAATATCAGAATTAGTGTCAACTATAAATCTATGCAATCCCCAGCAACGGCGCCAAAAACTTGATAGCGTGTTTTGCAACACGCTAAAATTGCAAGTGTACAGACCACTGTAGAGGGCAAGTAATAAATTATCGAACACGAAGATTGCAGATTCAAACTATAATCAAGCACTAAAACATAGAGATCTTACTACTATCTAGACAACCGGTAAAAGAGTTTTGTTTATTTAAGCTAGGCAATATTGAAAGACAATAATAAAATGGACAATTGAATTAATTGAGTTTAGAAAATAAGAGAAACTAGGATTCCAGGGTAATCCACTTTGAAGAACAATCAAACAATTATTTATATAATCCGATTCCAGTTTAATTTCCAAAAACGTGAGTTAATCTCATAAATATTATCAGGCGACCCTCTCGGACTCTAAACCATAACATGGAAATAAAAGACCTAATGACTCCTCTCGGATGTGCAAGAGGACTTTTACTCTTAAGAAAACCTTAGATTTTTAAAACCATTTGATAGTTCAAATTCCTCTCGGATAATTAACCTATCAAATTTAATTAATCTACATCTTAATCGATGGCTCAGACCTCTCAGTTCAAAAACTACCAAATCAAATCACAATCGATGGCCAGTCTCAAGAAATTAATGAAAAGCCCAGATATAATCAAAACGTAGCTGGAAAAGGAAAATCAAATAATATAAACAATTGAGAAATTATTCAACAAGTTTCAAAACCCTAGAATCCACAAAAGGATTTAGCCAATCATGCTAAATTCCACAAAAACAAAGGAATAAAGAGTCAATAAATTGAAAAACATGGAAACCAAAACCCAAGGTCTTCAATCTTGCTCTTCAAGTTTCCTTTGCTCCAGCTCTCCCCAATAGAAAATATCCTCCAAAATTTGTTCAAAAGTGCTTTCTCTGACTTGGGAGGCTCTATTTATACTTAGACCCTTTTAATCTGAAAAGATATGGGATTTGGACCAAAAATTTGTCAAATTCACCCGTTCGGTGACCCATAAAACACGATCGGCGATTGGGGTTTGCCTCCTTGGGTCGCCGAAAATGCACCGTAACAAAACAGGCAAAATTACAAAATTGGCGACCCAAATACAACTTCGGCGATCGTTGATCTCGTGTTTTGGGTCGCCGATTCCATCATGAACGGAAATTTGGCTTTTTCTTCAATCTTTTCTCACTTCTTCCTTTTCCCAATGCAAGTTAGCACCGATTAGCCCCATGGTACGTGGTCAAATCTTGTAAACAACTCAATTGTGCATGAAATCTGCATAAACAACCAAAAACCAACCCAAACATAATAATTCCTTAAAGAATATGAATAATGCATGAAATTACCACGTGATAGTCTAATCTAAGGTTAAAAGTGAGCAGATTCACATCAGTAAAATGCACAAAATGAGTGTTTATAAACAATATCCTCAAGAATATGGGCAACACAGTGAAATGGCCCAGGAAAATAAAGTCCGACTCAAAAATGCGAACACAAAGAAGTTTTGCGACTTCCATAATGATCATCGGCACAAGATAGAGGAATACCAGACACTACACCTGGAAGTTCTAGAACTACTAAAGAACGGGTTCCTAATGGAATACTTAACAAACAAAGGAAAGAACACTTGGACAAAAGGAAGATAGGCGAATCCACCCAAGGGTGCAGAGTCTACGAACAAACCACCTAGGCAGAGTGGACATTTCATGCTATCATAGGGCGATCAGAGGTAAGCGAAAGGTCGCAATCGGTTGCAAAAAGGGCCCAACGAGCCCTAAACTATGGAACACAAAACGCGAACTTCACACATGTGAAGTGCGAATTAGTAAGTTTGACACACGGTTATCAAACTTACCTGCGAATAAGTAAGTTTGACACACGGTTTCAAACTTACCTCGCTTTGACAGGTTGAAGGTAATCTTATCCTTACTGTCTAACTTTAACATTCACATGTCTAAACTTATCTACTTAACTTTGACCTCTCACTGTCTAACTTTAACATTCACATGTCAAACCTTATCTGCTTAACTTTGACCTCTCAATGTCAAAGTTCTGAATCTATTTGTTGCAACTAATTCCTATCTTTTAGGAAATCTGTTTAATGACGTTTTTACAGATCCTATTTATTAGGTTTCGGATATATTATGTTTATTCATTATATCTTAGTATTTATATACTTTATATTATTATTCTAGGTTGTTATTTTTGTTCCTAAATAAAAGGGAGTGCTCCAAAATTAAAATAACTAACACCTATTTATTGGGAACATTTTTACTTCGAGTTTTAATTGTTTTACAGGTCCTAAATCTTAGGAGTCTGTTCAAACTTACTTTGACAGATTCTGTTTAACTTTGACACATCTATGTCAAACCTCCGAATCTGTTTGTTACAACTAACTCCTATATTATAGGAAACTTGTTTATATCCTCTTTACTTCATTTTTACAGGTCCTAAATATTAGGGAACGAAGTAAATATTATTTCTAACTATATTATTTAATTATATTTTATTTATTCTTGTTCCTAAATAATAGGGAGCACCTCTACATCTTTATTTACCCCCACGTGAGTTTGTGGGAGTTCATTTTTGTTGTATGAACAGGTAAAGACGTGGAAGAAGACACGATCCATTGCCAAGTAGTGGAAGAAGTGCTCGTGTGCTCCAGGTTCTATAAATAAGAGACGAAGAAGACTAGAGACGTAGAGTTTCAGAGGTTAGACACATCAATACGAGTTCTCTAGGCTGAAACGTCTCTCTCCAATCATTCATCAAGTACACGAAGACTACAATCGAGTTGTGGAATCCATCTCCGGAGAGTGAATCCTACGGTGGAGGAGCAGTTGGGTTATATCGTGTGTTTTTGGGTTTGATTGTTTCGTAGAATTTCTTCAAGGGAGTGAACCAAGAAGAAATTCTATATTGTTTTCGCTGTGAAAAGTTATTTTCGTAGTGAAGCTATTTTGCCATAAGGCACCATTGGGTTTATGATTAAAATAAACCCGTGAAAAATTTATTTCCGCTGTGTCAAACTCTTTATAAGTTTATACTTTGACTTTCGTGTGTCAAACATTTTATTTACTGTATCTTTGACACCATTGTGTTAAACTCGGGCACTATATTATATCAATTGACGTCACGAGCCTCTACTTGACGGACTAAGTAGTTTCTTTCCTGAGTGCAGTTTTTCACGATGGATATGTCTAGTGTGCCAGCCCGTCCTCCCGTGTTGGATAGTAATGGGATCAACTACAATATGTGGAAAACCCGTATGCGAATTTACATCAAAGCTGTTGATGAAAGAGCTTGGGCTGCGTTGCTGGAAGGATGGACACCTCCGAAGGAAGAGATTCCAGATCCTGAAGATGCAACAAAGTCTGTCATGATTCCAAAAGAAGAAGGAAAATGGACAAATGAGGAACGAATGTTGTCAAACTGCAATGCTAAAGCTCTTAATGCAATTTTTATGTCTGTTGATATTGGTTGTGCTAGGTTAATTTCAAGTTGCTTGGAAGCAAAAGAAGCCTGGCTTATCCTTCAAGCCAAGTGTGAGGGGTCAGCAAGTGTGCGTAAGACCAAAATGAGACTTCTTACTACCAAATTTGAGAATCTCCGTATGGCTGAGGATGAGAACATCACCGAATACTTTGAGAAGATGGTGACCATGGCGAATGAAGCTCTCGCACTTGAAGAACCGATTAGCAATGAAAGACTTGTTAGCAAGATGCTTAGGACTCTACCTGAAAGATTCAATCACAAGATTTCTGCCATTGAAGAGGCTAGAGATTTGGAAAAGCTAGAAATTGGTGAATTGGTAAGCATTCTTACCACTTTTGAAATGAATTTGAATGAACAAAAACAGGTCTACAGGGGTAAAAGCATTGCTCTTCGTGCTGGAAAAGAAACAGCCAAAAAGATGCCAAGTTCATTAAAGTTTGACCTCGAGGTGTCAGACGATGATTTGCTAGATGAGGAACATCCGAATCTGGAGCTCCTGACGAAAAAGTTCAACAAATTCATGAGATCCATGAAGAAAGGAAATGGTGATTATAGCTCAAGGAGGTTCAAGACTACAACCTCCGTACCTTCAAGTGCTTCAAGTAACTCAACCACATCCTCACGTAAGAGTGATAAATACACCAAAAACGGTATTAATCCTTTTTCAGAAAGTTCTTCTTTTGATAATGTCAAGTGTCATGGGTGTTCTGGAATGGGTCATTTTGCTAATGAATGTCCAACTGTTCTAAGAAGAAAGAAGCTAAACTTTAACACCACCCTCAGTGACGACTCTGACACTGATGAGGATGAGGATGAGAAGGTTGTGTTATATGTCAGGATTGAGGAATTGAATGAAGATGACCTGATTGAGGTGGACAGCACTGAAGAGTCCGAAAGCAAGGAAGATGCAACTGATCTAACTATCGTACCATGTGGAGACACCAACAACTGGTATAATGCATCTAACTCTGACGTGTCAATGTCTGAGTGTGTTTCAGGTCAAAGAAATGAGGAAGAAGGAAGATGCTTGGTGTCAAAGCATGATGAAGCTGAATATATCTCAGCAGCCAGTGGGTGTACTCAACTCTTATGGATGAGACAAATGCTAGAAGATTATGGTTTGCCTTCTGAAACTCTGACTCGCTTGTGTGACAATGCTAGTGCAATCGAAATAGCTAAAAATCCTGTACAACACTCTCGCACTTAGCACATTGATATTAGACTCCATTTTATTCGTGACTTGGTTGAAAAAGGTTTAATTGCTTTAAAGTTTGTGACAACGAAAGAACAATTAGCAGATATATTTACTAAAGCTCTTGACTTTGAGAGATTCTCATACTTGAGAAAATCTCTAGGGATGTGTAACCCTTCTACTGAATGATTTGACTATGTGTGACTGATGTCTAACCTTTGACACTGTGATGTTAAAGTTTGTTCCTTTGTCGATTATACTTTTTCATGTTATAAAACTAAGAGATACAAGTGTGAGATCTCAAAGTTGTAAAACATGGTGGTTTTGCCCCATTTAAATTTCAAGTTAACTGAAAGTACTATGGACAGCACTTTGTTAGAACTCTGACCATGTGGAATCAAAGTTTATTTGGAAATTATATGGGCTGATTTTTCGTTATCTCATTTAGTACTAAAGATTGGACGTGATTAGGCACACAATCTTTGTGGAAGGAATAATGAGATTGCTTTTTATCGACACTTTGTAACTTTGACATCTCAGTATCAAACCTGGTAGCAGTCATCATAATTTGAATCTTTTCGAGCTTATCTTTTATTCTGCAAATTTGTTTTAAGTTGTTGCGAATTTTATGGTTTTTAAATCCTAATTTAACCTAATCCGATTTAAATTAGTATTTACCTAAGTTTTAGGAGTTTGTTTTTAGGTATGTTGCATTATCTTTGATTTAAATTTAAATCCCTTTATTTTCGAGTATATTGTTATATTTGTTACAAAATTGATACACCTCACCCCCTACTTAAGTGTTTTTGCTGCAGAGTCCTATTCACATCAATCACAAATTTGATTAGGACAGTGACAGAGTTTACTGCTTTTAGTCCTCCTTTGGTGTTAGAGTTGTTTGCCAACATGCTGAAAGATGAAGTAGTCCAGACTGGGAAACCCAAATTTGGAAAGTCGTATGTTAAGGGAAAAATTATTAAGTTTGACCCTGAAACGATCAATCCTTTCCTGGGGTTAAAGTCTGAGTGTGTGGAAGCTTTGCCAAAGTCTGCAGATACGGTTTTAGCTGTTGAATTGACTAGTGGAAAATCGAAGACCTGGGTTACCAAGCTGCCTGTCTCCACCCTGACATGGAAATATGTGGCTCTGTTCAAAATTAGTGTTCACAACTGGTTGCCAAACAAGAATCTGTCAGTGGTGTCAAAGGAGAGAGCAAGCTGAATTCCTCTACCGAGTGGGCACTGGTCTCTCCTTTTATTTTGGTCAAGCTGTTTTCACTAACATTTTCTGTGCAGTTTCCAAAGCTGATTCCACATATCTTCCGCATCATTGCCTTCTCCATGAACTGATCCTTTCTCAAGGTGTCACTCCGTTGGATGAAGAATTACAGTCTGATCCCATCCCGCTGGTCTTTGAGAAATCTTTGACTAGGAAAGGCGATATCAGGGTCAAAGACTTGCCGTATGTTCCGAGTAATGTATTCAAGGACAAAGATGTGGATGTCGGTACATCCTCCCAAGATCGAACTTCCAAGATTCACATGGCCAAGAGGCTTCTCAAACAAGCACTGAAGCTGCTGCAGGATCTCGAGTAAGCTTTCCTACCTGTACCATTCAGGGGGAGACTTGGTGGAAGCTGAAGATGGTGATGCTGCTTTAACTCTGACTTTTATGTTTTTGCTACTGGATATTTATGATTCAGGGGGAGTTTGATACAAACCCTGTAATCATTGTGTTTTGCTTATGCAATGGTTCGTTTTGTTTATGGTTGAATGCTATTTTGTTATGGATGATCCATATGGAATGGTAACAGGTCGGATAAGCTTAAGGGGGAGATTGTGAAGTAACTGGTCGGATAAGCTTAAGGGGGAGAATGTGAAGTGCGAATTAGTATGTTTGACACACGGTTGTCAAACTTACCTGCGAATAAGTAAGTTTGACACACG
>JAPKLW010000557.1:162862-308991 GCA_026898455.1 Plectranthus barbatus | reverse complement strand
CTTTAAAAGTTTATACTTTGACTTTCGTGTGTCAAACATTTTATTTACTGTATCTTTGACACCATTGTGTTAAACTCGGGCACTATATTATATCAACACAAGAACATGAAACCATTGAATTCACGTGCAACGACGCACCCGACCTTGTCCACCCTCATCACGATGTGCTTGTCATATCCCTATCAATCTCCAACTGCCAAGTCAAAAGGCTGCTCATCGACAACGGCAGCTCAACAAACATACTGTTCCTACGAACTTTAAAAGAAATGCAGATCCCAACTAGTAAAATAGAGCCGATCACCGTGACATTGTACGATTTCAACGGTGACCAACTGCAAATAGTACAAGAAATTACCCTACCCGTATACTGCGGAGGCCTGAACCTTAACGTAAAATTCCAAGTAGTTGATACAATATCGGCTCACAATGCAATCCTTGAGCAACCCTGGACCCACAAACTTAAAGTAATCCCCTCATTCTATCATCAAGTTTTATAATTTCCGACCCCTTGGGGAATCCAAATGATCTGGGGCGAACAAAAAGCCTCTAGGGATTGCTAATACGCTAGTTTTAAAGTGGTGTGCGCTCAGCAGCATGACAAACAAGCAACCCCAATCACTCGACCTGAACTTGAAGAACTAGAAGAGATCATCATCGATGAGTCGGACTTCGTTCGGACAATATTTGTTGGTTCGGAGTTTGCACCAGACGCCTGAAGCTCCCTGATAAGCTTTCTCCGATGCAAAACCCACGTATTTGCATGGTCACACTACAATATGGCAGGCATAGACCCGACAATATTCACACATCGACTACAAGTCAACCCTAACTGTAGGCTGGTCCAGCAAAGAAGACAAAAATTCTCCGTAGAAAAGAACCAAGGCGATAAACGAAAAGGTCGAGAAGCTCATCGATATTGGGTCAGTGCTAGAAGTATACTATCCCACGTGGCTGGCAAACATGGTGGTAGTGAAAAAGAAGAACGACAAGTTCTATGAGTGCATAGACTTCATGGATCTTAACAATGCCTATCCTATGGATCCCTACCCTCTGCTGCATATCGACGCTATCATCAACGCGACTGCTGGCCATGAACTCCTCAGTTTCATGGATGCATTCTCGGGGTATAACCAAATACAAATGCACCCCGACCATCAAGAAAAACCGCATTCATAACTAGCCAAAGTATCTACTTCTACAAGGTGATGTCATTCGGATTGAAGAACGCCCACTCAACATATAAGCGCCTGGTCAACTCCATGTTCAAAGAGAAGATCGACAAAACCATGGAAGTTTACATCAATGATATGCTCATCAAGTCCTCAGAAACCTGAGATCACGTAACCCATCTCGAGGAAGCATTACAAATGCTAGAACGATACAAAATGAAACTAAATCCTGCTAAATGCTCGTTCGAGGTATCCTCCGGCAAATTCCTGGGGCACATAGTGACCCAGAGAGGAATAGAGGTAGATCCTATCCAGATCAGAGCCATCCAAAGCATAGGGCATCCAAAAATGCTCAAAGAAGTGCAAAAACTCACTGGTCGCCTCGCCGCACTCAACTGCTTCATATCACAATATTTCGAATGCACGCACTCCTTCTTCAATACGCTCAAAAAAGGATACACTTAGAGTGGACGGACGAATGCGCAAAGGCGCTCGAGGAGTTAAAGGCCTACCTCGCTAGTCCACCTTTACTCTCTGTATCCGACTACGCCGTCGGAGCGGTACTAATACAAGAGGTCGAAGGAAAGCAACACCCGGTGCACTATGCTGGAAAATCTTTACTAGATGCCGAAACCCATTACATGGATCTCGAGAAACTTTCACTCGCTCTCATCAATGCCACCTGAAAACTACACTCGTGCTTCGAGGCACATCCCATCCGAGTGGTGCTTTTGAAACCCGATCTCTCAAGCCGACTACTCAAATGGGCAGTAGAAGTTGGAGGCTATAGAATACAGTATGAGCCTAAAATTGCCATCAAATCGCAGGTACTAGTCAATCTTGTCACCAATTTTTCCACCAACCTCCAGTTGAAAGCAGAAAATAAGGTTGCATCAATGACACTGATTGAGTCAGATTCTGGCCTGTGGTCCTTAAAAATCAACGACGCCAGTAATGCGCACGGGAACGGAGCAGGGATAGTGCTTACAGATCCCCAAGGAGAAAGTTGTGAACGAGCAATCCAACTTAACTTCCCAACTACCAACAACAAGGCAGAGTACAAAGCACTCATCTAAGGGATAAGATTGTTGGCCCCAGGATACAAATGATGCAAAAATCACAAAGTGGTACGAGGAAGACGAGTGGTTCGAAATAAGCTGTTCGAACTAAAGGAAGTGGTTCGACCGTACGAGCTACAACACTTGGGGAAATATTCTGAGTTTATTACTTGTAATGAAATTATTACATAAACTCTACTCTCTATCTGGAAAAAGAAAAAACTCTTTTCTCTCTCTACTTCTCACTCACTCTTTATTCACACTTTTACAAATAAAATCTACAATGCTATTTATAAGAACCAAAATTAAGCATTTAAAACACCACAATTAATACCCATCAATTTCCACCTGAAACTGTCAGCAATAAATACTTGGTTGACTAGTAACTGCCGCACAACCTGAAACGGCTAAGTCTGGGACGGTTCGAAATATAACGGTCGAACCGTTACTCTTCCTAACCTCCTCGAGCCTCCTCGAGCTCGAACTGCCGAGGAGTAAACACAACATTCTCCCCCTTACTCCTGGTGCGGTTCGAGATCTCTCAAACCCAACAGGTGTCGCATCGTCACTAACCTTGGTGCAGGTAGAGCTTTCGTTAGTGCATCGGCTCTCTGCTCGTCACTCTGAATGAACTCCACTTCGACCTGCCCTGCTTCAACGCACTCTCGGATGAAATGATATTTCGTATCAATATGCTTGCTGCGACCATGAAAAACCGGATTTTTCATGAGTGCGATCGCAGACTTGTTGTCGACGAAGAGCTTTACTGCCTTCGTCCTCGAACCACATAGTTCGAATAATAATGCCTTCAGCCAAAGCGCTTGACAAGCTGCTGCTGCTGCCGCCATGAACTCCGCCTTGCACGAGGAAAGGGCCACCGTCTTTTGTTTCTGTGAGTTCCACGAAACAAGTGAATCATTGATGTAGAACGCCATTCCTCCAGTGCTCTTTCGATCATCTAGATCTCCTGCGAGATCACTATCCGAGTATCCCACGATCTCTTTATCTCCAACTCCCCTGCGAAACACTAGTCCGAACTGCATAGTGCCTCGGAGATAGCGAAGAATCTGCTTCACGGCCTTGTGATGTACCTCCGTAGGCCTCTCCATAAACCTGCTGGCAACTCCAACATCATAGGATAGATCCGGCCTTGTATGAAGAATATACCGAAGACAACCTATAATTCTTCGGTACTCGGTATCGTCAACTGGTTGTCCTTCGGGATCTTTGTAGAGCTGAGCCCTCGGCTCCATAGGTGTCCGGGTCGAGTTGCAATCAAGCATGCGCTGAACTGACTTAGCACCTTCCTGGCATAAGCTGTCTGCTTGATTGAGATACCTCCATCGAACTGGTCCACCTCGATTCCGAGATAGTACGAGAGTGATCCGAGATCACTCATCTCGAACTCCCCCATCATCTGCTCTTTGAAAATTCGAACTCCTTTCGGATCCTCACCTGTTACAATCAAGTCATCAACATAAACACCAACAATTAATCTGTTGTTAGTGCCACCCCTTGTGTACACCGCTTGTTCCTTCGAACACCTCTTGAAACCCATCTATTTCAAGCTTCTGTCGAGCTTCAAATTCCAAGCTCGAGGGGCTTGCCTTAGTCCATAGAGAGCCTTCTTCAGCTTCAGCACGAGGTGCTCCTTTCCAGTGACTTTGAACCCTTCCGGTTGAGTCACATACACCTCTCTTCTTCAAGGTCTCCATTTAAAAACGCCGACTTCACATCGAGATGGTGCACTCGCCATCCTCGATTGGCTGCAACGACAAGTATGACTCGAACTGTATCCATTCGAGCAACTGGTGCGAAGACTTCCTCAAAGTCTATCCCTTGTCGTTGTACGTAGCCCTTTGCTACCAAATGTGCTTTGTGCTGGATCACATCACCACTCGAGTTCTTCTTCAATTTGAAGACCCACTTGAGTCCGATCGCCTTATGTCCGGCCGGCAATGGTACGAGAGACCACGTCTCATTCCTTTCAATGGCTTCAATTTCTTTCGCCATTGCTTCCTCCCATTGTGGTTCTCCAGCCGCTTCATTGTAGCAAGACGGCTCCTCCGTCTCTGCTAACATCACCTCCTCGAACTTAAGTTCGACCCGAGGTGCATCTGCTAAGATGTCGACCATGTCTCTATATCGAACAGGGCCTTCGTCACTCCCAATGTGTCCACCTGACCATGGAGTGGGTAGACCACCATCTTGATCTACTCTGTTTGGGACTGGTTCGATCTGTACGGTATTCGAATCAGGCTGTTCGAATACTTCTGTAGCTTCTTGCTCCTTCGTCGAACCACCATCAAACTGGGTCGATCGAGTCCCATCAAAGACATCAACTGAGCCATCCTTGTCTATACTAGACCAAACCCAGGCTTCTCCTTCTTCGAACACTACATCGCGGCTTACATGTATCTTGCCAAGATGTGGTTCGAGCAGCCTGTGCGCCTTGCTCCCTTCTTCGACACCTAAGTACACAAATGAGTGACTTTGGTCGTCGTGCTTCTTTAAGTTAGGATTGGTTACTTTGGGATGTGCAGTACACCCAAACACACGCAAGTGTGATAGGTGTGGCTTCCTTCCTGTCCATACTTCGAAAGGGGTTTTGTCTTGAACGGCTTTAGTTGGGAGTCTGTTGAGTAGGTAGACTGCGTGTCGAACCGCCTCCCCCCAATACCTGCTCGGAACACACATACTCTTAAGTAATGATCGAGTCATCGCCATTACTGTTTTGTTCTGCCTTTCCACCACACCATTCTGTTGAGGAGAGTATGGTGCGGTTAAGTGTCGTTCGATTCCAGCCTGCTCCCATATCTCTGCGAACTCCTTTGACAAGAACTCTCCACCTCTATCCGATCGAAGGACTTTGATTCAAAGCCCGGTCGTATTCTAGACCAACTCTTTCGTCTTTCTGAACAATGTACATGCCTCATCCTTTATCTTCATCATGTGTAGCCACATCCATCTGGAGTGATCATCAACAATCAACATGAAGTATCGATTGCCTCCGGGTGTGGTAGGATTGATCGGACCACACAAGTCAATATGCAGCAGTTCGAGCAGTCTCTTTGCTCGAAACTTGGCTTCTCCGGTGAACGGCTGTCTCGTCTGCTTTGCTACTAAATAAGTTCGGCAAAGCTGCTCCGGGTGCGATATTGATGGAATTCCTACGGCCATTCCCTTGTTAGCGAGTGTCTTCAAAGCTTGGAAATTAACATGCCCGAGTCGAGCATGCCATAGCCATGCTGGATCTTCAAGGTTTGCTAGAAGACTAACCGGGTTCGCCAACTGGAGCTCGATTTGGTATAACCGATTCTGAGATTGCCTTACCTTCATGATGAGACACGAAGGGCTCTTGGCATGCACTTCGAGCTCGTTACCGTCCATCACTATCCGGTGACCTGTCTCAGTTAATTGTCCGAGACTCACCATGTTACTCTTCAATCGAGGAATGTAATATACTTCCTCGAGCGCCCATTGATCACCGTTTCTGCACTGGAAAAGGATGGAGCCTTTTCCTCGGATCTCTACTGCTAAGTCATCACCGAACCGAACCTTCCTGGTGACTGTCTCATCAAGTTTGAAGAACTTGTCTTTGTCCCCGGTCATATGATTGCTAGCACCATTATCCAAGAACCAAACATCTTTTGGTTCCTCGAGAGGCTTGATTTCTTGCTCGTTGAGCATGATAACCTCATCCAATGGGATCTCCTCTGAGATCGCCATTAGTAACGCTGCTTCGACGTTATTCCCATTGGCAAGATGAGCTTCTTCATTCTTCTTTGGTGCTCGACATTGAGACGAGTAGTGACCCATTTTGTTGCAGTTATAACAACGAATATGGCTCTTGTCTCGAGGAGCTCCTCGACCACCAGAGCCAGTCGATGCTCCTCGACCACCATAGCCAGTCGATGCTCCTCGATCTCCTCTTCCTCGACCTCTGCCACGACCACCGCGTCCTTGATTCCAATTATCTCCGGGGACCTTCTTTGACTGAGTAGAGTCCCTTCCATCTTTCTTGAGTCGAGCCTCCCACTCCGCCTGAGTTAGGAGAACTTGATCTTCCTTTCTTTCCATGCTCGTATGCTTCTTACGCGTGCGTTCCTCGAAGGCTTTAAGTCTACTGACTGCCTCCTCGAACGTGAGTGTATCAACGTCATAAAATTGTTCAATCCCAGCTACCACACTGATAAACCGTTCTGGGACTGTGTCGAACAACTTTTTCACCAACGTAGAGTCACTTAGAATTCCACCAAGACTCGAATAAGTCACAGACATGGTAGTGAGTCGTCCGGCATAATGATCGAGGGACTCACTATCATTCATGTACATCACGTCGAACTCGCTTTTGAGTGTCTGCAACCTTGCATTCTTCACTCTATCTGCTCCGACGAACCTCGTCTTTAAGCAGTCCCATACTTCCTTAGCTGTTGTCTTCTTGGCTACTTGCATCAGGAGGTCCTCTGGAAGTGCTTGGAAGAGGTGCGACCTCGCCTTCTTGTCGAGCCGGGCGTCTACTTCTGCGCCTTCTGCTGGTTCGACTGCCTCCCATACTCCTTGGTCCTCCATCATTGCCTGCACCCAAATTACCCAGCTAGTATAATTCGTGTGAGTCAATTGCGGGTACTGGAACGAACTGCTCCCTTGTTGTGCCCGTGATGTATCTGCAGTAACTATATCCATATTGTCCCACCGTATGATTTTTGGCATAAACTGACGCTCTGGTACCACTTGTTGGCCCCAGGATACAAATGATGCAAAAATCACAAAGTGGTACGAGGAAGACGAGTGGTTGGAAATAAGCTGTTCGAACTAAAGAAAGTGGTTTGACCGTACGAGCTACAACACTTGGGGAAATTTTATGAGTTTATTACTTGTAATGAAACTATTACATAAACTCTACTCTCTATATGGAAAAAGAAAAAACTCTTTTCTCTCTCTACTTCTCACTCACTCTTTATTCACACTTTTACAAATGAAATCTACAATGCTATTTATAAGAACCAAAACTAAGCATTTAAAACACCACAATTAATACCCATCAATTTCCACCTGAAACTGTCGGCAATAATTAGTTGGTTGACTAGTAACTGCTGCACAACCTGAAACGGCTAAGTCTAGGACGGTTCGAAATGTAACGATCGAACCGTTACTCTTCCTTACCTCCTCGAGCCTCCTCGAGCTCGAACTGCCGAGGAGTAAACACAACAAAGATTAGCCCAAGAACTAGGGGCTTTCAAGATACGCACGGAGAGCGACTCATAACTAATCGTCAACCAATTGGATGAGACTTATTCCGTGAAAGAGGCCCGACTGAAGTCATACCATGCGATAGTCACGGAACTCAGAAACAAGATGGATGAGTGGGACATCCAGCACGTCCCACGCAAATCAAATGTCTGGGCAGACGCCCAAGGTAACCTTGCTACCACTAGCGTGGCTCAAAATAATGGGCCAATCCCCAAAGTTTGGTTATCTTCAATGTCCGTTGCCACCCAACATCAGATCGCACCAATCAACTAAGGCATAGACGACTGGAGAAACCCCATAATCCAACAACTAATAAGAAAGTTCACCCCTTGCGACATAAATGAGGCCATCATGATCGAGAGAATGGACGTCCGATACACATTAATAAATGGTAATTTATACCAACGATCACCCTCTCTGAAATGCATTGCGCCCCCCGAAACTAAGTATGCACTTATAGAAATACATGCAGGGGCTTGATCACTAGCCTAAAAAACCATTACGACAGGAATCTATTGGCCGACACTGAAAAGAGATGCCACCGACTACGTTAAATGATGCGACAGTTGCCAAGGCTTTGAAGCGTCATCACACCGAAATGCTGAACCACTCCATGCCTCGATCGCCCCTTGGCCATTCATGATATGGGGAATGGATTTGGTCGGACATTTTTCCAAAAGGAACAGGGCAGAAGGACCACATTCTCATAGTAACCGATTACTTTACCTAATAGGTCGAGGGCAAAGCATTAGGAAAGACCCGAGATTTGAAGGTCATTAAATTCATGTGGAAACATGTCCTCTATCGCTTTGGCTTACCCAAAGAAATACACACCGACAACGGACAACAGTTTGCCAGCGATAGGATGCAATCCTTTTGCAACACGTACGGGATAAAACTCATGTTTTCAACACTACGGTATCCTGAGGCTAACGGATTAGCAGAATCGTTGAACAAGATAGTGATAAACACCATGAAGAAAAAACTAAACCCGCACGGATCAAGATAGGTAGAAGAACTATCAGCAGTATTGTGGTCTAATCGAACTACTTCGAGAACAACCACCGACGCCACCCCCTTCTCCTTAGCTTATGGGGTCAAAGCAGTGGCACCTGTGGAAGTCACTATCCGCAGCCCGCGAGTGGACCACGCCAGCGATCAAGCAAACACCGAGCACCACCAAGCCAACCTAGAACTTATAGACAAAATAAGAGACGACACTGCAACAAAAACCTCCCAACAGCGACAACAAGTCGAAAGGTTCTAAAACAAAAAGCTCCAGCTTCAAAGTTTCCAAGAAGGAGACTTAGTGCTAAGAAGGGTGTTTTAGAACACCAAAGAATCCGGTGCGAGAAAACTAGCCCCCAATTGGGAGAGTCCCTACAAGATCATTAAAGTTGTAGAACACGGGGTTTACAAACTCGAAACTTCAGAGGGGAGGGAATTGTCCAATAATTGGAATGTAAATCATCTGAAGAAGTATTATAACTAGTACACAGATACGCTTACTCTGCCTTAACTCTTTACCTTACTTTATTTCAATTAGATTATTCTATCAAAGCCTTTACTAACTTGAGCGTCGGAGGGGCGATGCCCACCCTGACCCATGTCTTCCTATCACGCAGCTTAACAAAAGAGCTCGACACCAACCATAGATAGAGGTCGAGTTTGACCAATTGTGGTCAACACCGAGCTTCAGTCATAATTGATGTCGAACTCGCATGACAAGGGTTGAAAAGAATAGCGACAACAAGCTACATACATGCGAATGAAAATACACAAAATATAAGCAGTAAAGATAGATCGAAGCATGAAGATTGATCCAAAAGAGAAGAAGAAGTAACAATGCATTCCACAAAGCAGTATAAGAATCAAAGTTAAAGAAAACAAACAAGTAACATGAGTATCAACAATAAAAAGAAATCAAAAGCGACATCAATGTATCTTTTTACAGAATATCAAAAAACTAAGCCACAACATCTGATTGGACGTCCCATGTCTGCTTGGCGTCGTCTTCTTTGTTCGCTCGGCCTCCTGGTTTCCGCCGCTGCCATCCTGAGCATCCTCTGCCTCCTTCTGCTCAGTCTCCTGCTCGACCTCCTGCGGTTCAGCTTCCTTGTCCTTGACGATGACCCGAGAAAGAGTCAGAGGGTGCGTAATGTTCTTGAGGTCAAAGTCGGGACACCGACCACCGACCGTGGCACATATGGTCTTGGTGACAATTCCACCAACAAGTCGAAAGTCGGCTTGAAGGAAGGGTGGGCGATGATCCGGTTTCGGTCAACACCATCCCCCGACTTCAAGGCCACAACCTTGGCCTCGTGCACCAGTTTTTCGTGCAACCTCTCCTCCTAACTCCAGTGGAACCGGGTCTTGAAAGATTCCAACTCGGCCTCCTTCTTGGCATGAGTGGTCTTAAAATCATGCACCACCTTCTGGAGCTCATCGTTAAGGACCTTGCAGCGGTTGGATAGCTCGGCCCTCTCCCTCTTCAGCTAGTCGTATTTGGTGTGGAGGGATTGGGACTCGAGCCAAGCATCCATTAATTCTCCCCAGACCAAGGCTAACTTGTTTGCCAGCTCGACCCTTTTCTCCCGCTCGGCCGTGAGGTCCTTCCTCAATTGGCTAACACCCTCACTACCTGAGTCGAGGGACTTTATCAGGCCCTCAGTGTACAGCAGAAACCGGCGAGTGGTCTGCATGCAAAAACAACTCACGGTAAATGGATCGGTCGACATCGAAGAAGAAACCTAAAGAGTATAGCATGGAAGATACCTTTAGCAAGCTCTTTTCCATCAAGAACAATTCCCGAACATATGAGCTCAGGAAATCTTTGGCTTTAATCTTGCCATCCAGGATCTTCATCACCCGGACGACATATGCAGTAGAGGAGGAGGCGAGGTTGGTCAACTCCAAACCAGAGAGCACCTGCTTCATCTTCCTTTGGTCGGTCGATTCTGACCGACCTCAGGAGTCAGTGCCAGGATCATAGACCTTCTTCTTCCTCCTCTCCTCCTTGTCTTTCTTTTTTGGAGGAGATGGAGAAGCCGACGGAGGAGGAGGGGTCAGCGGCAGCGAGGAAGAAGGACCTCCAGTCCCTTTCTTGGATGTCCACGAGGACTCGGTAGTATGTTTTTTTAAGGGCGGTTGGTTCCCGATTGGCCCCGAGGACAGCTCCTTGCGTGGTCATTTCTGAGCCATCATGATTGCAAGGAGATCAGCTGGAGAGAGATCGGATATCTCAGCGGGAAAGGGTTCTTTCTTTTATCAGGATTTGGTCCAGTGCTCGGACCCTACGCTTTGCTTTCCCCGAACCATGTTAAACTCACGGTTCGGTTGGGAGAAGGCGATGTCAATCCAATTGTCCTCCTCGGTTGTGAGAGCTAGTACACACCATTATAAACCGAGTACGGTACACGAGAAGAATTCACACTTATGGGGACTCCCCCCCTCGGTGAGGAACTCCGGTTCGGAGTAGGTTATCTTCAACCAAACCCAATGGTTCTTCAATCGAGGTGTATTCTGGGTGCACCTAGTGATCATGGCATCCTTCAGCAAGTCCCTCTTCGTAAAATAATAATACCCCACCTCGTACCTACTCAACCGGTACATGAAGTGCTATTAACGAAGAGTAGGCATCCCAATGCCCGCATTGAAAAAGACGAGGAGCATACCGAGCATGTGGCACAACCTGATTAGTGCCACCTGGAAAGGAGCCAAGCTGTAGGATTGAAGCACAGCTCGGAAAAAAGGGTATGGCGAAACCCCGATCCTATACTTGATCACGGAGAGAATAAATACCACGTCGGGGGTGGCAGGGCAGAAACATTGGTCCAACTGCAAAGGAAGAGTGTGCACCATCTTGTGGCATGCAATGCCCGTCGAATATTTCTTCACCAAGGCCTCGGTGGCCAGGTGATACGATCCTCGCTAGAAGGTTTAGATCGCAGCCCAGGAACTCGCACGAATCGACTCAAACACGATGCAGAAGCAGATTGAATTTGATATGATGGAAGGATCCTACACCTTTGGATTCGAAAGCCTTTAAGTACAATAGTCCAGATTGGATAATCTCCTACGACCCAAGAAGCAGATTGATCCAATAATGAAGGATATAGTCGAGGACACCAAAAATGGATATGACTGTCCAATTAATTAGTCAAAAATAAAAATCCTAAGGATGATGAGAAATTTGAAACCTTTAAGCTTTCAGAATAAAGGAGAAAATCCTCTCAAATTTTATTAAAATGAAAACTGAATATTTTTTCCATAACAAGGCCTATATATAGACAACTCAAATCCTAATCTAAAAAAGGAATTAAAATTAAAAAATAAAGCCTAAATAATTTGAAAATTATTAATTAAAATAAGGCCTAACACATTGGCCCAAAAACTGACTAAATTAAACTAAGCACCATCATTACACATAATTAAATTAATAACTTTTGGGCCTTCATTTAATTCTTCAATCAATGTAGACTTCTTGGAAATATTTGTAGCCCAAATGTCTTTAATTAACATACTCAATCCATCTCTCAAAGTCCTTGCTCGAGCTCTAGTCATTGGCCCACCCGGAATGTAGACTGGATTGTCTCTCACAACTGCTACTTGGGCTCCATCAATCCCCTCCTCTTCAAGAGGATTTGTCCTCAAATCCAAGTTGTCTCCTACATCAAAAGGATTCAAATCAGCAACATTAAACGTAGCATTAACATCATACTCACCTGGTAAGTCCAATTTGTATGCATTATCATTCACTTTCTCCAACCCTTGGAAGGGACCATCTCCCCGAGGTAACAACTTTGATCTTCGATGTAAAGGAAATCTCTCTTTTCTCATATGCAGCCAAACCCAATCTCCAGGCTCAAACAACACCTTCTTGCGCCCTTTATTCGCTTGCTTGACATACTGCTCAGTACGACGCTTTATGTTCTGTCTTGCCTTCTCACGAATCATCTTCACAAAATCAGCTCTTTTGTGAACCAAACTGAGTAGCATAATGAACCAAACGATTATAAGCTAACTCAACACGAGGCAAACATTCTTCCCAATTCCTAATATTCTTCATAAGTACAACTCTCAACAATGTAGACAAAGTCCTATTCACTACCTCACTTTGACCATCAGTTTGTGGGTGACAAGTAGTAGAAAACAACAATTTAGTTCCTAACTTACACCCCAAAGTCTTCCAAAAGTCGCTCAAGAACTTATAATCTCTATCAGAAACAATGGTCCTAGGAAAACCATGCAATCTCACAACTTCCCTATAGAACAAAGCAGCAACATGGGATGTATCATCAGATTTTTGACAAGGAATAAAATGAGTCATCTTAGAAAACCTATCAACAACCACGAAAATAGAATCACTACCACACCCAATACGTAGCAAACCTAGCACAAGAGCCATAGAAATATCAACCCAAGGTGCAGTAGGGATAGGCAATGGGGTATACAATCTATGAGAACTCGACCTAGACTTAGCCTGCTTGCAAGTAGTGCATCTAGCACAAATCCTCTCTACATCATATTTCATACGAGGCTAAAAGAAATGCTCATGCAACACAGCCAAAGTCTTAGCAATACTAAAATGACCCATCAAACCACCACCATGCGACTCTAACAGCAACAACTCATGTAGTGAACACCTATGAATGCACAACTTATTTCTCCTAAACAAAAATCCACCATGCCTAAAATATTCACCACTAGCAGATGACTCACATGCAACATATACATCACCAAAATCCTCATCTGAAGTATACAAACTCTTAATGCATTCAAATCCAAGCAACTTAGAATCTAAAGTAGTGATCAAGGCATATCTGCGAGACAATGCATCAACCACCATGTTTTCCTTATCTTGCATGTATTTGATGATATACGGGAAGGTCTATAAAAACTCCATCCACCTTGCATGTCTCTTATTCATCCTGTGTTGGCCCTTCAAATGCTTCAGCGACTCATGATCGGTGTGAATAATGAACTCCTTAACCCATAAGTAATGATGCCATGTTTCCAAAGCTCTCACCAAGGCGTGCAACTCCTTATCGTAGGTAGAATAGTTCAATGTCGCACCATTTAGCTTCTCACTGATGTATATATGCCACGGGCCTCTTCTCCTGCATCAACACAGCACCAATACCAACTCCACAAGCATCACATTCAATCTTAAAAGTCTTAGAAAAGTTAGGAAGAGATAATACCGGGCATGTGTCAACTTATACTTCAGCAACTCAAAAGCCTTCTCCCCATCTGAACTCCACATTCATTTTAATAACTTCAGTCAATGGGGCTGTAATGCTGCTGAAATGGGGTACAAAATGCCTATAAAAGCTGGCAAGTCCATGAAAGCTGCGAACATCGCCAATGCTCTTAGGTTGCGGCCACTCTTGATAGCTCGTATTTTCTCTTCATCAACCTACACTCCATATGCACTAACAACAAACCAAACACAAGCTTATATGTGCAAAGATGCATTTCTTAAGGTTAGCAAATAAACGCTCTCTGCATAGCACATCCAAAACAGCCCTCAAATGCTCACAATGATCATCATGACTCCTACTATAAATCAGAATATCATCAAAGTAAACCACAACAAATCTGCTAATAAAAGCTCTTAAAACATGGTTCATAAAACGCAAAAAAGTGCTAGGAGCATTAGTTAAACCAAAAGGCATGACTAACCACTCATACAAACCAAGCTTAGTTTTAAAATTAGTTTGCCACTCATCTCCCTCCTTAATCCTAATATGATGATAACCACTTCTCAAATCTATTTTAGAAAACACACAAGAACCATGCAAATTATCTAAACGAGGAATAGGATGGTGATACTCAACCGTAATGTTGTTGACAGCTCGGCAGTCGCAGCACATCCTCATGGTCGAATCCTTGTTGGGCTCACGCAAAACTGGAACTGCACAAGGACTCAAAATCTCCCTCACATGCCCCTTGACCAGTAAATCTCTGATCTGCCTCTCTAGTTCCTTTATCTCCTCCGGGCTGGTTCGGTAAGCTGGTCTGTTCGGAAGGGTTGCTCCAGGCACAAAATGAATCTGATGCTCAATCCTACGAATGGGTGGAAGTCCGACTGGGGTATTATCTGAAATCCATCCTTAAAATCCTGCAAAAGAGAGGAAATAGAAGGGGGTAGAGAATCAAGAATGTTAGTTAAAATCAGGTTCTCCTTATAGATCAACAACACCAATGTTTTCTTCTCCTAAACCGCCCACAGATCCCAACCCTAGCTAGAAAAGACTGCTGCACCACCCCTTTCTCCTTATTATCATCGTGGCTGCACCTCTACACCCGAATCCTTCTGCAACCGAACTTGATACTCATAGACTAGTTTAGGGGTCAGAGAAATAAGTGAAATACTTTTCTATTTGTACTCGAAGGAATACTTATTCGTGAAGCCATCATGCTTCACATGCCTATCAAACTGCCACGGACGCCCCAAAAGTATATGACTCGCCTGTATAGGAATCACATCACACAACACCTCATCCTCATATTTCCCGATGCAAAACGCCACCTTGACTTGCTTCACTACTTTGATGATGCCACTATCATTCAGCCACTGTAGCTTGTATGGTCTATGGTACTTCATCACCGGTAACCCTAGTTTCTTCACTATCGAATGGCTCGCCACATTGGTGCAACTGCCTCCATCTATTATCATGTTACAGACCTCAACATCTCCGGCTGCAGGCTGGGCATTAAAAGCCCTTCTCATCACAAAATTCAATGCTACAGACGCCTCAATCTCTTCTTCATCCTCATCAGGATTATCCAATTCAGGCATCTACGGATCAATCTCCTCATCAATCACAACCTCTCCATCATCTTGAATCACCATCACTCTTCGATTTGGGCAATAATTAGCAATATGTCCATATCCCTGACACTTATAACACTTGCGATCTCTATTCTGAGTTTCAGTGGCAACAAATTTACCTTGAACTACAGGATCTGACCTGAGCTTCACAAATGGCTTCTTCTCTCCTCAAGGCTACTCTTCCTTCTTCTTCCACGGAGCTCGTTTTGGTGTAGAACCACTTCCAGTCAGGTATTCTCTCCAGCCTGTAGGGTTCTGACTCATATTACTATCGTTGTCCCTCCTCTTGAGTTGTCCCTCAATCTTGATCGCCATGTGGACCATGTCATCCAACTCAACATAATGCTGCAGCTCAACAATATTCCGGATCTCCCAATTAAATCCGGCCAGAAACCTAGCCATCGCCGCCTCTCTATCCTCCACTACATTGGCTCAATCATAGACACATCCATTTCCTTAAAGTACTCATCCACACTCCGACTACCCTACCTCAAACCCTGCAACTTGTTGTACAACTCTCAGTAATAATGATTCGGCACAAAATGCCTCCACATGACAGCCTTCAGCTTATCCCACGTCTCTATAGGCCTCTCCCTACTCCTCCTCTAACTACTGACCAACTGATCCCACCACATGAGAGCATAACCAACAAACTCCACCGCAACCAGATTTACCTTCTTCAACTCAAAGTAATTGTGGCATTCAAACATCATCTCCACCTTTTGCTCCCACTCCAGACACAATTTAGGATCATTCCTTGGAATGCTCATCTTGATGGTTCCCAAATTGTTATCATATGACTCCTCCTTGTCATAGTCATCGACGTCCTCCTCATACTGAGGACTCCGTCTCCTATTCGAGCCTCTGAAACCTCAACCGCCACGTCCTCCTCTCCCAATACTCCTATGACTATCAGATGAGTCTCATCGAGTCTTTTCCGTCACAAAGATCTCAAGATCATCCATTCGTTGATGCATGTCATTCATCTCACTCTTCAGCAACCTAGTCAATTCAGATTTCAAGGCCTCCATCATGTACTTGACCTATCCACCACCAACAACCTCATCTCCTTTCAACTCCTCAGATTGATCACCTTTGGACATACCTGCAAGAAATGTTAGATAAAAGAAAAAAAAAAAAGGACCTCATCACCTCACGTACACTCGTGTATCACTCAGTTATGTGAAATTACTCACGCTCGTGTTTAGCTCTCAGTATATACGGCTTTTTCAGTCCCTCTAATAATCTCACACACGCTTGTCTTTTACTACTCTTTTTTCCATTCTAAAAAACTAAAAAATTCCTAGAAAATCCCACAGACTTAAATTCGACTAACCAATTGAAAGGGAAGACTCTAGATGACTATAGGAAGGTAAATGACCAAAAATGAACGATTTTTTTTTTGGAAAATTTTTCGAAGGGCAATAACTGATTGAAGACGATGGGATTTGGCCAAAACGCACCTTATGTCACGGCAAAGTGTTCTTTTCTTTCTTCTCTTTTGATTGAGGAAAATCAAGCATTCAAGTTTGGTGGGTTTGATAAGCTCATATCTACACTCACTTATCCATGTTTTTCTCCTTTGTTTTAGTGCAATTAGGGTTAGTTATTAGTTGTTTTCGTGCATGACTGTATTATAGAGGATGTTATGCTTGCAATGGTGAGTTTTTGCAGGTTTTGAGGCTAAAAAGTGATCAAGTGATGAAAAGAGCCAAAATGACAAAGTTGTTGTTTTGATCGACACACAGGATGTCAACTGACAAGGAAGACAAGACAAAAACTCGAAGCATGACCTCTGTGTTGACCGACAGGGAGTATATCGACCGACACAAAGGATGGATGTCGATTGGAAGCAGCACTCAAAGAAGAGCTCGACACAAGCAGTTGTGTCGATCGACACCCTCAGTGTCGACCGACACGAAGGCAGAAGAAATAATCAAGATTGAGGCATGAAGGAAATGGAAACATTATAGCTGTGTTGATCGACACGCCGCCTGTCGATCGACACCAAGGCCAGAAAAGGAGATTTCGCCCAAATTGGATATTTTTAGTATTTTAGCCCAACACCTTGTTGAGATTTGTTTTCTCCTTTATAAATATTACTCCCTTAGGGCACGTAAATTATTCTCTTGGTCTTTAATTTTACTTATAATTTTATTTGCATCGGAGTTTTTGAAGACTTTCAAGGTTCCTATTCATTTTGTAAGTCATTTATGAACTTTAATAATACGTGTTATTTGTTTCAAGTCATGTTTAGTGGCTAGAAACCCTAGCAGATTCTAGGGCTATAATAATCTTTCTGATGCATGTTTAATTAATTCAACTCTAAAGCATGGTTCAATTCTTAGTTTTAATGTAATAAAATCTAGAATTAATGAAGGATCGAGAGATGAAATTGATCTATATTTGTAGTTATTAATTGAAGGACCGATAGGTGAAAATTGATAATAGGAAGAGAGAATTGAATGCATTTGTTTCTGTCTTAAAATGAAGATTCAAATTGTAGGATCTAATTAGACACTTATTGAGATTGATTAATGTTGTGTTCTTTAGATCGAGAGGAGATAGTCACTCATTTGTAATCTAGGTTTAAATTACCAGACACGGAATTTAATCCACTTGAATCTAATTCTTCCATATTGTTGAGTTGATGAAATTGCATGTTGATGAATTGATTATCTGCCCTGGAATCTGTCTCTTTAAATTATGTTTTCAAAACCCTTAAATTTCTTTCTTGTCATCTTTAAATTTCAAAACCCAAACCCTATTTTCGATTTGCTCAAACAATTGTGATTTGAAAACTATGGCTAATATATGGAATAGTTTTGTTACATAGTGTCTACGGGTTCGACAACCTTAAGGTTTATAAATTTATTTGCATAACTATATTATAATTTATCTATAATTTTTACATTGATCAAATTAGTGCCATTGTCGGGGATTGTTAGATTCTATTTCATTATTTGTTTGTTTTTGAATTTGTTGGATTGAGTTTTTAATTTTATTTTTGTTTTCTATTTCGTGTTTTGTGTGCGTGTGTTTTTCTAGAAATTGTCCTATGTATCGATCGACACTTCCCATGTCAATCAACACAGCTGCATCCTTCATTCTGCGTGTCTTTTCTCAGGTTGCATGAACACGTGGGCTCAGGGCAAACCACTCGAAGCTTTTGACCCAGAAATCAAGGCTATAGTCCGAAGAAGGAAAAACAAGAAAAAGTAAAGCACAATCATCAACATAGAGCCACCACAAAATCAGAATGAGGAGGATGACCCGAACATGCCACCCTTGAAGGAACCTGATACTCAAATCACAAGAAGGGGTGCCCTTCTTTTAGTCCAAGAGGTCAACCAAATGGAGGAAGTGATCAAGCAATTGATGGTTGAAAGAAAAGCAGAGATAGCCGAGACTGCGATGAGAGAAAGAGAAAGAGAACGAGATAGGCTGTGCCAAGAGGACTCTGATGATGAAGATCCTAATGCCATGGCAAGGAGATACAGACCACAACCCAGCAATGATGGATTTGTTATTGGTATCAATGCCAATAACTTTGAACTCAAAACCAATTTGATTCAGATGGTTCAACAGAACCAATTTGGTGGCCGAGCGGTGGAGGACCCATAACCCACCGAGAGCCCATCCTGGATTTTCATATGCTCAACCTAAAGGTGTCGAACATCCTCCACCAAGATTTGATGTACAAAATGGTGAGATTGTGGAGAGAAAGAAGGTTAGCCTCGACTAGGTGTTGCGAAAAGTTCATCAAAGCTTCCGAATACCGGGTTGGAAAAATTGAGCAAGAAGTGGCAGGGGTTAACACTAAGGAGCATAGAATTGGGAAGCATGTGCAGATAATTGAGACGCAAGTCAATCAGATTGCTACCTCACTTGGTATGCAACACAAGCAAGGAAAGTTGGCAAGCACCACCGAGGTGAACCCCAAGAACAAAAAATAGTGTAAGGCAATCCAATTAAGGTATGGAACAAGCTACAATGGCCTGATGATGCCCTAAAACGAGATTGGGGGAGAAGAGGAGGAAAATTTTTCTGGAATGACCTCTGTATTAACCGACACTCTTTGCGTCGACCGACACAGAGGACAGGGTGATGGAGACATGTCGAGTGATGAAGAGGAGTCAACAGAGAAGATTTTGATAGGTATGTTGATTGACACTCCGCCTGTCGATTGACATGGAGGTTCGATTGACACGCCACTAGTTCAACCGACACAGAGGCTTCCCCAACTTAAAAATTAAACATCCAAAGCTACTCCAGCACCTCTAATGCCCTTTCCTCAACGGTTCGCCAAGAATAAGGAGGATTCAAAGTTCTCTAGGTTTGTGGAAAATTTGAATTAAGTAAGCATCAACTTACCATTGATCGAAGCCTTGATAGAGATCCCGGGCTACATGAAGTACCTCCCAAAACTGATGAGTGAGAAGAAATAATATGTGGAGAATTCAACAGTCAAGCTTCATGAGCAATGCAGCCTTCTCCTTTAGAAGCAAATTCTGATCAAAAGGAGTGATCCAGGGTGCTTCTCGATTCCAGTCGAGATTGGGGGGATCGAGTTCCAAAATGTGTTGTGCGACACTGGTGCCAGCATAAATCTAATGCCATACTCCATCTAAAAGCACCTCAACTTCGGTGAGATGAGGCCAACTACAATCATGCTGCAGATGGAAGACCAATCTGTGTCTCGCCCCAAAGGTATACTTAAGGATGTTCTCATTCCCGTGGGTCATCTATTTTTTCCCGCAAATTTTGTAGTTTTGGATATAAAAGAAGATTGCAGCATGCCTTTGATCTTGGGACGGGAGTTTCTGGATACCAGTGCCGCATTGATTGACTGTCAAGGAGGAGAAATAACGCTTCGAGCAAATGACAAAAATATTACATTTGTACTCGACAAAAGTCGGCAGCAATCCGAGTGCAACCGGATCACCTCCATCGAAGATTCTGAAGATGAGAAAATTGGGGAGAAAAGAAATGCCCGAGCTGCCATTGAATGGGAGCAAGGGAAAGGGATGGTAAAATTGCCAACTACCCTGTTGGTCCCGGTTTATCAGAGTGTATAACGTTACGCAGCGGAAATATTGAACTTATAAGTCTAACTTGCACTCTGTCCTGCTGGTTGCTCAGCTGACTGGCTGACTGGCTGGCCAGCTGATAGCTCAACACTTAGAATATTTTAAGCCTAGTTTGCACAGTTATCAGTTTTCAGATATACACCAGCACTTGAGTGCTGGGTTTCAAATACAAATTTAAATACTGAAAGCAGATAAAGGCAAAGGATTTTTATAGTGGTTCGATCAACTGATCTACGTCCACTCTCCAGTCGACTCACTGGAAATTCACTATAAGAGTAATCCGGTACAAAGTTCCTACGATCTATCTCCAGCTGGTAAATGCCCCGTCTACCAGTCCACTGGATCAACCGCTCCCGGTCCTTGTCCTTCTTCAACTCTCGTCAGATGGATGGAGTGCGAGCACGTCACTTCAACCTCCTCCACTGATTGGTTGGGTGTTGAGTTCTCCCAAGAACGTAAATCCTCTACGGCAAACTGCCCGTAATAACTCAAGAGCTGGCTGGCTCTAGAGCTGCTATGTTCTTCCTCAGAAAGAGAAAGAACACCAAGTGAGGTCTAAACTTACAAGCAGGAAGCTTGAAGTCTCGTGTTTGAAAGATATCAACACACGGAAAAGCTTTAAAGAAAGCCTCGAAAGATGCTTGCTTGCTTGCAATGAATGTTTGTTCTTTCGGTAGTTGGAGAGTATTGAATGTTCAGGATGCAAGCGTCTTAAATGTTGGTGATTCCAACCTATTTATAGACGCAGGATCTCATTTAAAATTCTAGCCGTTTGGACACATCCGGAATGGGTCTCTGTCCTCGGATGTACTTCAGACGGCGGCAGGTAGGAATTTCAGGAAAAAGCCATACCTGTGTCTGCTTTTTCTGACACAGACCTCTTTGTGTCAGAACGGCATTATTTCGTCAGTACGAGGAATCGCAACTGGTGTCTTGAACTGATAGACTTTAAGGTATCCTCCCTTAAAGTCATACTTTGTCAGTATATTCCTCAGACGAATCTTCTTTTTGTCTCTAAGACTCTGGGAGAGCGAATCTTCAATTCTGCTGGTAACCTCCGACTGGTAGAAAATACTGGTGATCTTGTGCTGGCAGTCTCTGCTGGTGACTTAGCGCTTGCACAATCTTAGTCTACCAATTTGTCTGGATGTTAACTCTTGGAATCTCCCATGACTGGTGGCTTCACCGCTGGTGAATAGTGTCAGCCAGAACACGTATTCTGCTGGTAGGATTTGTCAGCCTCCTGCTGGTGAAATCCTTCCCAACTGGTGAACAGTAGCCAGTCATTAGCTCTTGACTCCATGCTGATGAACAGTGTCAGCATGGGTCTGTCAGTCGTCTGCTGGTGAAATCCTTCACCAGGTAAGAGATTCTCATGCTGATGAACAGTGTCAGCATGAGTCTTGATCATCTACGACTTACAACTCAAAAGACCTAAACAGGACTTTACATTTGAGACTAGAGCTATTCTAGAGACAAACTGACGCTGGTTGGACTTAGGATTTGATCCACCAAAACACTTAAACACCAAATCAAAGATCTAAGCTATCAACTGGGGAAGGGAAACTTAGATAATTTTCCCAACATACCCCATCTCACCCTGAGCTCAGTACTGTCATTCAAGATAAATGGGTCTATATGGTTTATGCCCGAGGAATCCGAGTCTGCACCCATCCTCCATGGACTTGAGAAATTGAGGTATCGTCGAGCTTCGATGTTAACTAAGCACTTGTTTGGACGTAAACCAACCTTTACTTGCTTTATTTCAATTTCCTTTGTTTTTTTAGAATTTTTGTTTATTTATGTTTATTTTCGAAAAAAAATCAAGGAGTGACCTCTGTATCGATCGACATGCCTGATGTCGATCAACACAGAGGTCTCGACAAAGCTACACTTCAACTGTGTAAGGGGTTGACACGAAGGCTCTGTGTTGATCGACACACTTCCTATCGATCGACATAGAGTGAACAACAACACTTTGTCGAGCAATATTGATTCCTCCGATGGATAAAAACGTTGATGTCTGAGATCAACCGTCAGGTACTAAACTTATTCTTGTATGATTTTTAAACTTTTTCTACTCTCCGAGTTTGAATGCCAACCTAACCTATCATGCAAATGCAAGTTTCAAAAATCAACTCTTCATGCGGTATTCTACATTCATAGGCTATGTTAATCACAATCACAATCGATTTAAACCATCAAAAGATCATGTAAATATCGCATTTTCTTTTTTCAGTAGAGACAATGTTCAAAAAAATCTAGCTAAAAAAGGTTTGAAATTTTTTGACTTGGCTGAAATTTTAATTAAAAACTAATATGCAAAAAGTTAAATACAGAAAGCATAATTAAATAAAAGGAAGAAAAGTTTCAAAATCTTGCCCACATCCCCCCAAACTTATTTCACTCGAAGAGTGGAAAAAGTTTGAAAATCATACAAATTTTGAAACACTTATCTTGAAATTTCGTGGTCAACCTCAGACGTTGACTTTTTATCTCCATCATTCCTTCTATGTTGATTGCCACCAGATGCAGTGATTTCGTCTTCTGTGTTGATCGACACCACAGACCAGCTTGACATGCAGCTCTATCGACTCCTCCATGTCGACCGACACCTGATGTGTCGGTCGACATAACCTGCTTGTGTTGATCTCTTCAGAATGGATCGATGTGGCTCTGTCAACTCCTTCGTGTCGATCGAAACCAGGTGTGTCGGTCGAAAGAGATAGTTCCAATTTTTTTTTTCAAAAATAACACAAGAAACAAAACTTCAAAAATACAAACATGAATTAAAAATAAAGCATAATAAAAGGATAAAAGGTTCCACACTTGTCCACATTCCCCCAAACTTATTTCCAAGAGAGGAAAGAGTATAAAAATCAGACAAGAATAGGAACAATACCTGACAGTTGATCTCAGACATCAACTTTTTATCGTTTGGAGGGTTAGAATCGCTCGACGCTGACTTCCTCAGCAACTAGCACTCCGTGTCAATCGAGGTGCGGCATGTCAGTCGACACGGATCCTTCTTATCGACCCCGCCCTTGGGTCGATGTATGTCTCTGTTGACCCGTCTGTGTCGATCGACACCCAGCGTGTCGATCGATACAGAGGCCTCCTCGAATTTTTTAAAATACATGAAATAAGAAAATAAAAAAAATTGAATACAACTTAAATCAATAGTTCACCAACATAAATAGTAACAAGTCTAAATCTATTAGTCCGTGACAACGGCGCCAATTTGATCACTGATATTTTAACCAGATTAATTGCAATACAGTGGCCAAATAAATTTATAATTCGAATGTCAAACCCATGGAGAATGATGTACGAAATAAACTCATGTACTAAAACTTAGTTTTTGGATAAATTATTTGAGCAATTGAAAAATAGATTTTGGGTTTTTGAAAATAAAAATAAAGATTTAAAGCAAATAAAGGATAATATAGATCCTAGGGTTGAACTTCTACTCTGGATGACATGCAAATAAATAAAATATTCATGCAACAGGTGAAATATCAGAAAAGTGTTATAATTTTCTTGGTCTGACAAATAATAACTAGATTAATAATAAGTGACTATCTCCTCTCGGTCTCAAGAACACCTATTAATCAATGTCATAAGATCAACAGATTTAGATCCCTACAATCTAGTACTTCTTGGTCCAACAGTACAGATCGCATCATGCATTTCTAATCTCACTATCAATATTCACCTCTCGGTTCTTATATCAGTAGCTAGACATCTAAGTTAAACTTCACCTCTCGGTCCTTTAATTAACTTAGAATTACGAAAGAAAATAGGAATCACAAACCATCAGCAATAAATTAATTAATCTAGCATGCATCCAAAATAGTTGCACGAACCCTAGAATTTGCTAGGAAAATTAACTAGACACAATCAAATAAAATACATAATTAAATAAAAATTAAATTGCATAAATAAAATAAAATAAAAGAGGAATTCTAAAGTGCATAAATTAAAGGACTAAAATAAAAACTACAGACTAAAATACTACAGAAATTAAGGAGATGAAAAGATTGTGGGACTAAGTCCCCAAAGGGAGGTACAATGAATAATCTAATTTAGAGGGGTATTTATAGAGTTTGTGTAGGCTTTACATGACAAAATCCTATAAGAAATAAGATTAGATTTGATGTAAAAATTAATCTTAATATCCTATTTTACATGAATCTTCCTTTTAGGGTCTTCAAGGTTTCCAAGTTGATGTATATCTTTTATTCCCACCAAATCTCGCCCAAAAACTTGTAAAATCATGTTTTCCAGCATAATTGACCCGCATGTCGATCAAAACCCGGCCTGTCTATTGACACAGCAGTGTCGATCGACACCCGGCCTATCTGTCGATACAAAGGCTTCACCAAAAATCCTTTACTTGTGTGTCTCACGGTTTTGGCCATAACCTTTGCTCCCGAACTCCGATTGACCTGATTCCAGTTGTATTGAAAAGCTAACTTAAAGATATTTCTAATGCTATGCTTCATTAGCTCAAATTCCATGTGTGGAAGAATTCATGATTGTTTCTTTAAACATCAACTGCTTTCGGTATGGGTTTTCAGTGAATTTGACATCAAACTTGCAAAATCTTACAATGACAAGCATAAAACCACTCTATATAGACTCATGCAACAAAAACAAAGCAAATGAACTAAAACTTATGAAAAATACTAATTAATAAAACCAAATATGAGTCAAAATATGAACCCATCATGAGTATTGTAGAGGAAGGACATGACCTGAATATTGATACCAAAATGATACGATCCTCACCTAAAGCTTTAGATCGCAGCCCAGGAACTCACACGAATCAACTCAGACACGACACGGAAGCAGATTGGATTTGATACAATGGAAGGATCCTACACCTTTGGATTCGAAAGCCTTCAAGTACCGTAGCCCAAATTGGATAATTCCTACGACCGAAGAAGCGGATTGATCCAACAATGAATGATATAGTCGAGGACACCACAAATGGATATGACTGTCCAATTGATTAGTCAAAAATCAAAATCCTATGGATGATAAGAAATTTGAAAACTTGAGCTTTCAAAATAAAGGAGAAAACCCTCACAGATTTTATTAAACTGAAAACTTAATAATGTTTCCATAACAAGGCCTATATATAGTCAATTCAAATCCTGATCTAAACAAGGAAGTAAAATTCAAAAATAAAGCCTAAATAATTCGAAAATTATTAATTAAAATAAGGCCTAACATATTGAAAACTGACTAAATTAAACTAAGCCCAATCATTACACATAATTAAATTAATAACTTTTGGGCCTTCATTTAATTCTTCAACCAATCTAGACTTCTTGGAAATATTTGCAGCCCAAATGTGTTTAATCAACTTACTCAATCCAGCTCTCAAAGACCTTGCTCGAGCTCTAGTCATCAGCCTACTTGGGCTCCATCACGAGGGATATAGCCAACGGAATAGGGTCCTCGGGATTGATGGTGTCTTTCTTTGCCTTGGAGGTGTTGACCTCCATCGGGACTATCCTCGAAACTGAGGTCTACACTGACTGGTCCTTGGTCGAACCAACCACCTTCAAATCCCGACAAGGCTGCCTCCTTGTGATTGGAAGAACGTTTAATTTCAGCCCCGGTCGATCCCGAGGATGGCTCCTCACAGATCTCAACAGACGAACACATTTCACAATTATCTAAAAACTGAAATCACAGAAGTCACAAAAAATGCAAAGTTTGGAAAAAAGAGGTCCCCCGCAAAGCAAAAAAAATGCACGCATGCAAACGAGAGGGAAAAGACCTCGAAAGCAAAAATATTCCTAAGAAACTGCCAAAATGGAAACAACCATACCTAACGGCCCTAATCGACGCGAACCAACGGAACCACCTGAACAGTTACACCCCAAAATAGTCAAGAAACCGCTGACACTACCCAGGCATTCACATGGCTTATCCAAATCGCCAACAATCAACGAATGCCACGACACAGACATGCAAATCGCAGGATACAAACAAAAAGATAGAAAAGTCACACAAAAACCACTAAGAACCCAGACCTAAACCAACAATCGAATGACCAACATAGTCTAAGACATAAAATCAAACCCAAAGAGTGAAGACATGAAGAAAGCAATGGAAAAATTGGAAACAACAATGGCAACTACAAGTGAACGCTCAGAATATATACCAACTCATTCTAGAGAGTACCAAGTCGGCGAAAACAAGCACACCACACGCTCAAGCCAGTACATTCTAAAATTGAGACTAAAACATGTAGATAGATAAGAATCAACGACAAGCCAACAAAGTAACATAAAAGGAAAATGTATACCTGTATATAACAACCAGACGCCGAAAAAATTAAACCCTAGTTGCAAGACCGCACAAATCAACAAAATCACTCAAACCAACGACTACCCTAGCATAAATCTAGGCACATTAAATGACGTACGAGAATGCTAAAAGCAGAAATCAAATGAAAAAAGACAAAAGTCAAAGGATAAGCTTACCAACAATGGAAATGGAGCAAAACACAAAGTTCAAGACATGTCGAGAGCAGCAGCAATTTTTGGAATGAAAAAGTCACCGGAATGAAAGAGTCACCAGAAATAGAAGAGCGGGAGAGAGAGTGACAGTTTCTGATTTGAAATAGCGAAAGTGAAAAATGAGAGACGGTTTCAACTTTTAAAACCAAAAAACCATTCGCACTTTTGTAATCAACTCTGAAGTTGATGTTAATTACGGACGTGCCACGACAAAGGCGGCAAAATTCAAACATCACAAGTTTCATGCTCGACCCGCTCGGGGCTTGTGGTCGACCTCCAATCCGCCACTCTGTCGACCTGCTCCCCGAGAACATGAACTAAAGCCTACAACTGCAGGACGAACTCTGACGTGATCATCACAATCAACGAGAATGTGGGTTTTCTCTTGGGAAACCCAAAAGTGCCCCATGATCCGCCAGATTTCACCCCGCAAGCGCTCCCAGGAGCCTAGACAGAGTGCACGCATGAGAGTAACGCTCAATGCAAGAGAACATTCCTCGAAATGATTCTAACCCATGTGGATTCCAAACCCACACATTGGCCCACGGGACGGCATCCCGATGCTACCCGACATAGTCATATGCTTGCATTCCCAAGGAATCATCATACTAATATAGAGTAATATGCCAGTTACTCCTTACATGAACTGCTCTCTCCGGAAGCACCTCTTAGGCCCTGAGGATTATCTCTGGAACGCCTCAAAACTCCGCACTCTGTAACACACTCCGACTGGAAATTTTGATTCCAGTGCCTATTCGCAATAGACCTAAGAATCAAAATGGGCTATTGTTGGGGCCAGGCCCCCAAGGTCCAGGCCCATTAAACTCAACGGCCCAAACAACCATGGGCCCAAAAGTCATGAGCCCACTCAAAGCGAGAAGGACTCATAATTGCCTCTAAGACATGAGATTGACGTTGACCCCGAGAGATCCTCGACACTGACCATGTTTGGGGGTCAGTGGTGAGGACACATCAACCTTACGAAAACCTGGTGGCGCACGACCGTTGGAAACCCTAATCAACCCCAAAAATACCTGGATAATTCTGACATTCACGGCGAGCATGAGCTCGCCGATAGCTAGGGTTTGGCTAGCACTCTATCCCCTATCCTATCTATAAATAGGGGTTGAGAGTTCATTTTTTGGCATCATTTTCCTATTGTTAAAACACGCTGTAATGTTGCCGAATTTACACTAGATTCCTCTATTCTCATACGAATCCCATCTATCTTATTAATTATTCGCATTTATTTCTATTTCATTGCTAGTTTCAATCTCTTATTTCAAAGTCTATCAATTACTTCTCTTGTTTTTATATGATGCTTCATGATAATTCTGAGGGCTCCGTTTATCCCGATAAATCGAACCTCAAGAAATATATATATATATATATATATATATATATATATGTAATTAAATAATTCATATTTAACATATGAATTCAAGAGAGTTTACAAAAATATATCCAAGGTAATTTGATAATGAATTAATAATATTTATGCAATATAATTAATCTAGGATTTCTTATCAAATAAACTAGTATTGCACACACGCGATGTGTGGACCTTTAGTTATTTATATTAAAATAATAAAGTTAACTATATATATTGGTGTATATAACATATACATACTGAATTTCGACCTACATTGCCTGTCATACAAATTGATTTGTTACTTTTGGATATACTAGAAATGTTTATGCTCAATATCATAATATGGTGCTCGTTCTTGCATTTCATTGATACCATGTATGAGGTTAACTAATCATCTCAACTATGTTAGCTTTCATACAATATTGTATGTTCATTGCTACTGCATATTTCATAGCAATTCGTTACAGAATGTACTGATTTCATGCGTTGTGAGTTAATGTATTCCAGCCATTATAGCTTCACTATTTGCATTCCTCATCACGAAACTCATGTTTTCTCGTTTACTACAGTAACATCAAGATTAAGTTTCAACTCTCTATCCATCTATTTCATTATTATCTCTACTTTATTTTATGTGGCTATCATGATATTTTTTGTTTCCACCCCCGTCAACTCATTTATTGAACATTTTCAAAAAAAACAAATTAATGTTAAAAGTGATATTGATAAATTCACGCATTAGAGTTTTTCTTTGTAATAGAAAGAACGCCTCTACTCCACTCCTCCATGTATTTAGCAAAAAAATTTAAAAAAAAAAATTTTTTTAAGATAGTCTCTTTAATCGATTAATTTTAAGTCAAAATGTGACTAACAACCAATGTTAGAGATTAAAAACTAAATTCAAAAAATCTATTTACAGTAAATTAAAATGTGCTCAATCAACAGAAACACCTAATACCCATCATAAACACGTGTAAATCTATCTACCACTAATGCACAATAAATTAGAGGTGTTAATAATAATAAGAAATGAACCCTGATTTTTCTTAAGTCATTTATCATTATGTTTGTTAGAAATTATTCCTACCTATTTGTTGTTTTGATGTGTCAAAAGAATGTGTAGAAACCATCAAATTAGAGTGTCTCTAGATTAACTTAGTACGTACAATCTTGCAATGTCCTGTTAGGAAGACTATGGAGTTGTATGAGTTGATGAAGCTGATGAAGACAAACTGGATCTAACTCTTAGCCACCAATTTGAAAATTGTGAAGGATGAGAAAAAATTGGATCCAAGCCGGAAATTGATAATCAAAGAAACTGATCGAAGATACCAGCTTGGGTCTGCTCCAGTTTACAAGCCCAGTTTTCATTCACACAAAGAGATAAAGAGAATAAATTAGAGGAATCATTAAAGATCAGTCTTTAAGAATGAAGATTCCTTAAAGACTGAAGATACATTAACCAGTTCAGATTCCTCGGACTGGCAAAGCAGTTCTGACATAAAAGTAGCATTTCGACATCTTGTGTCAGAAAAGGACGCAGCAGATGCAGAACCTAAGGGAAAAGCATCCTACTCCCGTCAGAATAATAGACACCTCAGATTGGACATGCCCAATTTGTCTCTAAACAATTACAATTTTGAAACGTTTCTATTTCGTCTATAAATAGATGAAGTGCTCAGAGACAACATATAGAAACAAGAAGAAAGCAACGAAGCTCTTTGCAAGTGAAAACTTGAACGTTTCTATTCATCTTGGCTAAAACTTAGCCAATCGTGTGTCATTCTTTAAACACGAGACTCTTAGCTTTCTCAACTAGAGTTAATAGCACAAAACATAGTAAAAAAAAAATCATATGTGTTGGTCCCCGATCACAGTAGATATTGTGCAGCTAAAATTTTAAGGGTCCTTGCAATTATCTTGCTGGGGTTCAAACTCAACAAGTACTTAGAAAATTACGTTTTAAGCACGAGTATTTCTTAATACAATTTCATTTTATACTCCAGCACTTGAGGTGTTGGGTTTTAATTCAGCAATAAGCAATAAAACAATAAGAACACAGAAAACACAAAGTTTATAGTGGTTCAGACAAATGTCCCACGTCTACTCTTCAATCTGCTGATTGGAATTCACTAAGATTTTATACAAAGATTTGAACTTGATCTCTAGCTATAAGCAGCACCTCCGTCTAACCACAACGCACCTTCAAGCAGCTCTTCTAATATTAATCTTCTCGACAATCCTTGGACTGAGGACGCACCTCGTAGCCTCCTTGAACGTCAGATTTAGGAGTTGTATAGTTCCTCCTTGAACTTATCTTTCTTGCGGCTAATTCCCGTAATAATCAATCAAACCAAAGTCAGTTAACCGATGAGTTCTTTCTAGGATAGAAAGAACTCTGATATAGCTATAGAAATAAACTTCTAAAGCCTCGTGTTGAACATGGGTAGCTTCTGGGAAGCCTCGAAGTTTTTAGTTCGGCAAAGTGTATGCTTGATCTTTTCGTACGTGCATCTCTCTTGATTTTTTGCAAGTCTTCTGCGATTTATAGACAAAGATTGAAATCTTTGAATCATTTTTTTGTTAGAGATAGATTGGTTAATTGCCAATCTTCTTCCTTTCTTTTTCTGAAATGAATAGAGACGCTTCAAGTCTCTGTTCGCTCATTGGATTTTGATATGTCAACCTTCTTATTTAGGTGATTTCTTAAATTTCTGAGGTTGATCGACTTTTGATTTGATTTTCCAGTTGTTGATGTTTCTCAGACTCTGGGAATTTTGCTCTCTAAACATTTTGCTGAGTCCGTGTAATGCCCCCATTTAACCTTCCTGATTTCGAGGCGTGTTACAGTCGTGGTTACTATGTTTCTCAAAAGATTTTAAGACTAAACAGCGGAAGATTTTAATAATTGGAAAGATAATTTTAGAAATTAACATTTCACTTTCAAAATATAACGTCATTCAAAATGAAACATAGGTAGTTAAAACGTTTTGAGTTTTCAAAAGTGTTAAAGACAGGGGAAGGAAAACAGAACAATTCAGAGATCGGTGCAGCAATGTGTGTAGCGTAGTGGTGATATGCATATGATGATGCATATCATAGGATCTCAATCTTCAAAATTTAGTTTCATACTTTACACCACCACTTCACCATCTCTGTCTGCTCAACCTGCGCATTTTAAAAATAATACGAGGGGTTGAGTACTTTCGTACCCCGTGGAAACATGCCCGAAAACATACAATTTTAATAGGAATACTATGCAACTCACACAGATAAACACGGGATTTTGTTGAAAGAAACCGTGTTATCTAAATCATTTTATTTTGCACGTGCTATCTAACATGTTATTATATCTGTTTATCGATGTGTAACTGGAAACTGGCCCACTTCCAAGTTACGATGAATAGTCAGGAATGAATAACACACTCAACCCACTATCATCAAAGTGCACTAATCTCGGAACACACAGCATCGAGATCCGATTGTATATGAATAATCAATTACTTTCTTTACAGGGTTACTGTCACTGCCGTTTCACCCGAGCTCGTAAACATAAGGTTGCTAGCCTTTATCACAATTAATAAGAGTATCTCAAGTACTACACGTACATGGTTATTGTCTCATTAATAACTCTCTGTTGTGAGCAGTCAATCAGATGACATATATAATAGCACAAAAACCTTTGCATAGCAATCAGATAAAACAAAGTATTTTCACACGTTTTGAAAATAAAAGCAATTTTTCATTTTATACTGAAATAGTTCCCACCTGGTGTTAGGCTTTAATGAGTTAGATGCTTCCCGTTAAATTGAGCAAATTGAGCTTCCTTCCTTATCTCACACCTTCATTAACATCAAACACTACTAATTAGGACGGATAACTAGGATAGGTACCTAATCAACCAACTCCACACAACATCTCCCTACCAATTTCATGCTAACACATCACATGCTTCACAATCCAATTTCAACGAGTCAACACAATCTATGGTTCGATAACATAACAAACACCTCTCCACATTCATAACATGCTTCTCTAATCATATAATGAACTCATAAATCAACCAAGACTCGAAATTGATCAAGATCGGACAAATAAACCAAATTTCCCCTTCCTGAACAGCAGTGTCGACCGACAGGGCTCTGTGTCGGTCGACACAGCCCATGTCGACACAAAACAGGCCAGTCGACATAGCTTCTCGATTGAACTTCCTCTGTCGAGCGTTCCTATCGATCGACACACACCCTATCGATCAACATGTGTGTGTCGATCTGCTCCTGCCATCGAGCAGCCTCCGTGTCGATCGACACTCAGCCCGTCGATCGACACGGGTCATCTTCTCCAAACTCTTGCGCGAGTTGCACCTGAAACTCTGAATAATCTCCGATCTAACCACCTAAATCCACATGCAAACACATAAACGAGGTCCTAGACTCGAGGGGAACATGAAAACATGCTTCAAAGCAAGAAAAACGATGGAAAAAGGAAATGGATGAAGCTCACTGGAAATGGAAAGAGACGACGACGGTGGCGCACTTTTCCGGCGACAAAACTCAAAGCACAGGGTCCCAAAATGTTCACTGAGACGAAAGGAACAAGAATATACACATCTAAGCTCGAGATATGCTCACATTAACGAGTTATAGTTTCTGAAACTCGAAAACTTACCAACTCCGACGAGCTCACTTCTCTCTACGATATCTCCCTCGATTCTCGACATCTCGGCCTCTACCTTAGCTCTTTAGAAAGCTAAAATGATATCTACACGATGGTGTTGGTGGTTTGGCCGGCGGTGGTCTGAGATGGCCAGAAAATGGTCGGGAAGGTGGCGGCTGGGAGTGTGGGTTTGGGGTGGTGATGAGATGAGAGAGAGAGATGAGAGGTAAATTCCCTTCTTTTCCTAATACTTAGTTGATAGAATTTCCCCACTCCACCAAGTGTCACACCACACACATGCATTTCACCATGTGTCACTCCACACACATGCAATTCACCATGTGTCACTCTACACACATGCAATTAATCTCAATTTCCAATCAAATCTATATCCCAAATAATCACATATAAATCTCAAAAATTAATATCTTATTCCACGGGTCTCCGAAAATTATTCCGATCGCTTGGTTCTCATCCGTATATTATTTCGAATATATCTTTAGCTCGAGTTTGGAAATTAACTTTTCGGACTGGAATTACCAATTTTAAACAAACTCGTATTAACAATAAATAAATTATTGCACAATTGAGGATAAAATTATTTTATTACCATAATTAAGCAATTAATTAGCTTAATTAATCTTGGGATATTACAGTCCGCTAGCTTTTGCTGAGATCTCAGCAACCTTGCTGAGATCTAGCACATTGATTCTTCAGAGTCTGCTAGACTTGTTTGTTGTGCTCTTCTAGCAATGTTGAACCTTGCTGAGTGCCTTAAACAATCTTCATGTATTCCTCGGTAGTTGTTGAGTCTTTAATGCTTTGTTAGTTACTTCATCAATCTTCAATTCTTTTGAGCGCATTGCTAGCTTCTTCAGCAACTGATAGCAGACAACTCCTATCTCTATTACAACTCAATCAGAAGTATCCTATACAGAACTTTTACATTTTCAGCACATTGCTAAGTTTCTACAGACTTAATAAACGTAGCTTTGATGCACCAAAACTAAATACAAATAATAGGATCAAAGGGTACAATATTCCTAACAATACGTAAAAAGATGTGACACTCCTCGCGAATTTTAATGTAATTATCGAAATTTCGGAAATAATATTTTGTTCATAGATTTGAATTAAGACTTTTTGCAATCGATCAATTGGGAATTTATTTCTTGAGCATTATTCCCTATCATCTCTATATTTTTAATGAAGGAATTTAATTATTTATTTGGCGAATTTAATTTAACCGAGGGCGGATAAATTTCTGCGCAACACGGTATTTTTGTATCGAAATAATATCAATCAGTAAATTTTGTGGATTGATAAAGTATTACAATTCCCATGAAAATGACGTAGAGTTTACGCGAGTTGATGTCAAAGTGACCGATGGGACAACTGATTACAACCACTTTAACTTTTTAACTTTTGGTAATTCAAAAATTACCCTTGCTTTCTTTTTATAAATAAAAAACTTCATTCTTACTCCACACCTTTCCTTTTAAATACAAAACCTTACCGACATTTTTCTGGCGAATCTTCGGTGACATTCCGCCAAAGCTCTGGCAAAGTATTTTCAAGGTAAAAATTAGCGATTTAGGGTTTCTAACCCCATTCTTTTCATCTCCAACCTCATTTTCTTCATTCTCTTTGATTTAGAGGTTTTGATCAAGTTATAATCAAGGAATCACCAAGCCTACGTGATCTTAGTGTCTTTAAGAGGTAAACCTGATGGATTTGTATACTGAAAATATTATGATTAGTATATACGTACAAGATTTTTGGTTAATATACTGGGAATCATTAATGTTGTATGATTATCTCATGTTTTAATTAACAAACATATATCACAAATGACTTTATCCTCTTATCTTGTTGATAGGGTGATCATACGGTATGTAATAGATCACGGAAGATCGTATGGATCGCTTGACCTAGCGAGATAAAAATGGTTATCACAGCTGAAACAACAGGATAGACTGTCGGTATAGGTTGCAACATATGCGGTAATTAGCGGCTTATCTTGTTTGCTTGGTATGTTGGTGTGTGCGATACGCATTGAAAGAACCTAAGTTAATATCTATTCCTTTATCTGATGTTAAAGGAATCTTGATCTTGACGGCTTGAAGGAACCCTAAACCAAATGAAGGTACGGAGGTATATATAGATTTGTGTGTCGCTTTGAGATAGTATTGTGGAGAGCCTTTGTTGCGCTCGTATTTCTGCATCTTGGGTGGTAGCAGTTTGTGTCTGACTATTTGTGACTAGAACTATATCTAGTATAGGATGGTGCCATTCCCGGAGCAGCTAAAAAGGTTCATTATGCTAAAGTCCTGCAGGCTGATTAAGTTCAAACATAAGTAAAAAAGGTTGAGCGGATTGACTCAGGAATAAAAGATGTTAATTAATTAATGAATATAGTAACCTTAAATACGGGGATATACTGAGCCTATGCAACTCGTTCCTCATACGTGTTAACAAAGAGGTAGGATAGTATTGATTCTTTGCTGGCATGAATCAATATCAATTAATTAATAATATTCTGGGTTGAATATGACAATTAATTAATTTATAGACCTTCTTTGTTATTTGCATATTTGTCCCTGGTCTGGCCCATGAAAGGTCAAGCCCATTAGAGATCAGATTTCTCTTATAAATACCCTTTGGTTTTCAGATCACAATACACCACAAGAACATAAGTTGGTAAGCAGCAAACCAAGTTCTGGGAGCTGCAGTAAGAGATTTTGATCTGAGAAAGGGAAGGAAATTCTGCTTCTCAAGAATCCGTAGGGAATTTTCACCAGACATCCAGATAAGAACAAGGGATACAGATCAGAAGATCCAATCTAGAGGATCTTTTTCTTCTCTCTCTTTCCTTATTTTCAAAATTAATTGGATTAATTTCAGAGATTTAATTCCTTCATCTTGTAGGATTAAATCTTGTTGTGCAAGAAAGAGAATTGAAGATCAAATCTCTGCGCAACCAGTTCAGAGTTCATACAATCCAGGTATTCCGCAAAAACCAATCTATGCATTTCAATAGATACATGCTAGGATTTAATATAGGCATAGCAATTTATTTTAGATATCCAATATTCAGCCTAGGTTATGGATTAGCAATTCAGTTTGCAACAATCTCTTCAAATCCCAACCCGAATGATGTATATATTCGATTTTGAGCATGTTTAACATTTTTTCCCTAGTTGGAATATTGTGATTCTAGGCTTGTTTTTTGAGCTTTTGAGCACATATGCGTGTTTATCATGTTGAATATTAAGCCTAGAAACCATATGATAACTAGGAATCGATGTTGTGATCATTTGGAACATTTTTTAGATTTTGGCTTCATATTGAAATGTTGAGCATTTATTTAGACTCTACCATGTTTTTGAGGATTATCATGCTTAGAACTATGTCTAGACTAGTTATATATGTTTAGAATATCTTAGGTTTTGTTAGAAATTGATTGGACGAGCTCGGATAACCGTTTGAGCCAAAACCCCTAAGTTTGCCCTAGAGAACAATTGCTTCTATTTTGGTCGACACAGTTGTGCATCTGTCATCATAAAACATTTCAATCGACATGACGCACGTCGATTGACACAAAGCCCACTGCTCAACTTTTTGCCCGTCGACCTTCAATTTTGATCGACTCATTCATATCGATCGACACAGTTTATGTCGACCGACACACTCTATTTCGGTCAATGTGGAACTTGTTCTAAATAAAATATTCATATCGATCAACATGTTTCAATATCAGTTGACACCTTCATTTCGGTCAACACTTTTCATACAGGTCGACACATGTATATCGGTCAAAATGACCTATTTCGGCAACATATACATGTCGATTGACAAACTTTGTGTCGATCGATATAACCTTTTTCTTCAAATATTTCGACACTCTTTCATCGATCGATCCAACCTATTTTCTATTTTGGTCGGCATACCCTATATCGGTTGACTCAGAGAGTAATTCTTTTATTTCTTGCTCTCTATAAAACCTTTTGATATAAACTAACTTCGTTCCATTAATTCAATCTTTCGAAACTCAAATTTTTTTAAAATCTATTTTAAATTTAAAATGTAAACTTTAACATCAAAATTTTATCATAATTTGATTTGTATTCGAGATAGAAATCACTCTCGATTGTATCTCTTGGCATAACTCAAAGTTATTCGATGAGTCCTTATACAATCGATCAATTGAAATTTGATTTGTATTTAATTATAAAACTTCTTTCAATTATAATTCTTGACCTAATGCTAAATCATTAGATGAATTCTTGTACACTTGTTCGATCTCATCGAACAATGGGCTTTCTTTCTAAGAACGATTCTTGATTGTAAATCATGATCTTTAAGCAACTGTTTGACTTCCTTGTTCGTAAAACCAAATCAGTAAATTATTATTTCATATCTTTATATTTGGAGGCTCAAGACTTGAAAAGTCCGCGATTGATTAAGAGTCTAGAATTCTTTGATGTTTCATATTAATAGATATCTCAATCTGTCAACCCTTCGGGACTTATACAGATTCCTTATTTTATAGGAAAGGACAAGGAGAAGGTTGTTGGATGAGACTGAACTGCTGTTAACCACACTTAGTCAAGGTGGGCTTTCTTACCCCTATATCATGAGTTAAACTATGAACATTGATGTTTTCTTTTTAAAGAAAATAAAGCATGAAATGAATGATGTTTTTATTTTAGCTATTTTGTCACTACCTACTGTTTTATGTTCTATTTGTCCTCTCTGTGGGGAACCCCACATAGTGAAGAACATCAAATGTATTCAACGTGGATGTTGGCTTTGCGTTCCACGAGCCTTGATGATTGTGCCCTGGTAGTGAAAGAGATACAACGAGTTAGTGCACTGTGACGCTGACTAGCTATGTGTCATGCCCTTCTTGGACTACCATCGTGATTGTGGTAGTAGGCCACCACCCAGTCACATATGTTCTATAGCAGATAGTTTAAATGTTGTAATAGGAGTTTGCTCATTCTCCTAATGTTTTGGTACCATGGAAGGATTTAAAACTTAAAATCCCATGTGCAACCTGATGTAAAGGCATGACAAAATTATTTACAAATGTATTGTTTTTGGGCTTGTGTCCACTAAGTACAATTTCTACTTAGCCCTGTGCGTTATTTCTAATTGTACAGTTTAAAAGAAGCTTTGGAGCGGAGTACGAGGTAGCCGTTGGAGTGGAGTCGAAGACCTCTATTTTGTAATAGTTAGATGTTGAAGTGTGTATCTTTATATACATACTTCATTGATATCTTTCCGCTGCTATAACTCTCAATCTTTTGCTAGAATTTTGATATCTTGGACTCTCTTTTGTATTAGTTAGATGTTGAACTGTGTATCTTTATATACATACTTCATTGATAAGTTTCCGCTGCTATAACTCTCAACCTTTTGCTAGACTTTTGATATCTTTGATTTTTTTTAACTTTGAATTACATGTTATTTCATCACTCGAGAAACCAAGATGCCTTCTCAAAGATACATTTTGTATTTCTTTTGAATCACTTAGGATGTTTGTGTTGATTATATCTTTAGATTGTATGATCTTTACATCTTGATTGCCATCCAAAATGCATGTCTCGCACCCGATGTGCCTCAAAACCTGATTTATGCCTTATTTATAAATCGGGACGAAACAAAGTGGTATCAGAGCTAGGTTTCTTTCTTTTGCTCTGAACCGAGGACCTCACTGTTTTGAGGTCTCCATTTGTCCAATAAGTTGAAACAACCCTACTTTGCTCGTGGTCCTGAACTCGTACTCGACACCACATTAAGAGAAAGTTTTTGCTAATGAAGGCCATAAATGCACAAACCTTTTAATTTCAAAATATGAAAGTTTTTGAAGAATTTTGATGCATACATTGTTGCATTCCTTTGTTAAAAATCATGAATATTTTTCGATGCATACATCGTGCATCCTTTAGATTTTGAATAAATTCAAATGCATTAAGTTTTATGCATTCGACTGTCAAATTTCTATGCATAAATTGTTGTATTTGAATTACCAAAGAAATTTTGTGGAAATAAAGTTTCCTCAATTAAAATGATTTCATGAAAATCTTTCTAGTATGCTTTTGAGTTCTTAACCTATTGCGGCCTTATTAGAGAACTTAGGTGCTTTAAGGAAGCATGTTTCTATTATAGCTTAACTTTCTGAGACTTAGAATGAGTATGTATATAAGATAGGATTCTTTTGCACTGTAGTTGACCATAGAATTATTACCTTGGTAATTATATTAAGTTCGCTACTTGGGTATTTATTCGCGTAATTTATTATTAAGACTTGTATTTGACCCTACCCTCTGACTCTTTTGACTTCACCTCGTCACATATGGTCAAGCTGTTTGTCAATCATCGCAAGCCTTTGTCCCCAAATGCTTCTGGAGACAAGAAGGTCATCTACTTCAGAACCCACCAAGTTTGTTGTGGTGACTCCCTCAACCGCTTTTTAACTCATTCTCATCAATTCTGGTATGATGCTCACCCACATAGGGTAACAAGAATTGAAGGACTGCAAAGATTGGTAGAACTTCTGCCCTCTCAGTGGTAACATTGGTCTCGTGTGAACCATTTTGACTTCTTAGCCCACCCCTTGCTGACGAATTTGATCTCGAAGAGTTTATTGCTCTCATTCATAGACATGTGTTACTTTCAGGAACCCTCCACCCAGCCGGCAAGCCCATGACCATGAAGTTAGAACCTCTTGAGTTCCTGATCGCTGTATCTAACAGTGAGTCAGAATCGGAGGAAGAAGACCCTGAAGAGGACTCCTTGTATAGACCGAGTGATGAGGAACTAGACAGCCGCCACTATCCTGCCTACTCGAATAAAGACTCTGAGAACTCCCACAATCTTGATTACGATCATCTTGTGATTGAGCCTGGAGGAGAGAAATGAGAAAAAGATTGGGAGACCAGCACCTGGACTCTGACGAGGAGAAAGCTGCTGAAGAAGAAGAGGAAGAGGATGAGGTGAACGAAGAAGACGATGAAAAACTTGAGGAAGATGGTGACCAAGTGGTCCCATAGGAAAAGCTGGAACCAGGGCCTCAAGACGAGATTTCCCCGATAGTTGCTGACTAGATAGACAAAATTGGTCGCTTCAATGGGAACAAAAAATGGGTCAACGACGCTTGGAATGATCCAAATATAGATGATGAGGTCGTAACTCCTCCTGAGGAGATGGACTATTCTCATGACGGGATGTTTGATTCCTCGGATGATGATCTCTGATCAATGGTCCTTCTATTGATGTATATGTATTAGCTACTAATGTTTATCTTGTTTATTATAATCGTAGGACTTGATCTTGTTGAAAGTTGTAAGGGTGCCTCTCAGGGCTCATTTAGTTAACTACTGATGTAATAGTTGGTAAGGATGTTGTAATAGCTAGAATGCTTCCTGCATGAGATATAGTTTGATGAAGTGTATGGTAGCAGGCAGTGCTAATTTTCCAACACGGCAACCCAAATGTTAATGCAATAGCTACCGACCCACTTTTTGGGCATTCAGATTTTATAATCAGTGTAATATTGGTCGTTGCAAAGCATCGAAGGGACTATCTTCCCTTATAGGTTTTAACTCTAATTGAGGGATTGATAAACTCATTATTTTACTCGCTTATCTATATTATTTTCTATTATTTTATGTAGTTTTATTGAGTTTATATATATATTCTATGCATGAGTCTATATTGGGTGGTATTATGCGTACTTTGGTGTGTTTCTACAGGTTATAGGCCAAATTCACTTGAAAACCGTTCCGAAAGCAGTGATGTGTAAGAGTAGCAGTGAAGAGTTCTTCCACAAGAGGAATTCGGGCTATTGGCTCATGGCAATGGATGAATCTTTTAGTTAGCTCTCCAACACAACTGGAATCGGGTCAATCGGAGTTCGGGAGAGGAAGTTATGGCCAAAACCGTGAGACCGCGCAGAAGGGGCGAGAGACCACGTCGATTGACGCCAATCAGCATCGATCGATGCCGACCAGGAAGCCACGTCGATCAACTTGGATCAGCCACGATCGACGCGAGCGAGTCTGCTGGAGCGAAAATTCGATGAAAATCGGATTTATTCATATCTTTAGCCCTAGATTTGATAGGATACATATCCACCCTTATAAATAGCCTACTAAATTCGATTTTTCAGTACCAATCATCATATTTTCATTCTACAATTTAGTTTTTAGAGTTTGGAGACTTGGGGAACACGAAACCCTATATTTTTCTTGTAAGTTCTTTACTTTTATGCAATTTAATATGTTTTCTTTTGGATTTCTATCTGCGATGAGTGGCTAGAAACCCTAGCGGGTTCTAGAGTTTGATATTATTATGGATGCATGTTAGGATTAATTAATTAGGTTCATGATTCCTGTGTTTATTTTATAATTCTAGATTAATTCAAGGACCGAGAGGTGACGATTAATTTAGATGTCTAGCTATTGATAGAAGAATCGAGAGGTGAATATTGATAGTGGGATTAGGAATGCATGATACAATCTACACTATCCAAACAGATGTACTAGTGTGTAGGAATTGAACTGATTTGCTTATCAGATTGACTAATTTGGTGTACTTTGAGACCGAGCGGAGATAGTCATTAATTAGTAATCTAGGTTATATTTGCCAAACAAGGAAATATTGCATTGTTGTAGTATTCCACCTGTTAAATTAATTGATTCCTACATGTTATCCATAATAAGAATTCTTCCCTAGAATTTGTGTTCCTTTAAATTTGCTTTCAAAACTACTTTAATTTTCTGCATTGTTTTCTTTACTTTTATAAAACCAAAACATATTTTCTATTCACTCAAACAATAGATTTTAGAACCATAATTAGTACATAGGATAATTCCCCACACAATTCCCCTGGATCGATAACCTTAGGGTTTACAAATTTATTTGCCACTGTTTCTATAATTAATCTGTTAGAAATAACAGTGATCAGGGATAACCCATCTAATCAACATAACATAAATTGTTGTATTGCATCATCTACTGGGAAGAAGTCAAATGAGTAAGGATCCAGCTGCGAATAATCCAGATGAGCGTTAACCCTAGCTAAACAACCTCCGAAAAGGACACAGCCGCCAACCTCACACAACAACCTCCAAAAAAGCCGGAACCCCCTCCTAAATTTTTTAGGGTTGTAACAACTCCTCTTGAACTATTAAAGAGGAGCTTCTAGGTCATTTTCAGCACGATTTTTTCCCAATTACACTTATACTCTGTAATTCTCAAGATTCACGCCTCATTTTTCATCTTCTAACTATGTTATCTTATCGCTCTTTGGTTATTTTCTCCTTATTCACTCATAAGTTCTGAGGGTCCCTATTTTATCACAAATCAAACCTCAATACTTTACATGCAACTTCTACTTATGAATGTTGCATTTTGAGTTTAGTTGTTTGAATTGTCCAATTGTCGAACCTTGGGTTCTAGTTTAGCACCAACTTATATGCGATTGGCTAAATGTTAGATGATCCACCTAAATTGTTGTACATACATGCATTGCTGGTTGATGGGAACAAAGGATAGTAGAGTCGGCTTTCAAATACATAGTTCTTAGCACACGTGATATCTGTAAAATCACCAGGTGGACTTTCTTATACTAAAAACTCAAAAGCATGATTTTGAACAATGGACTTCGTTTTTATGAAAAACTTGAAAAATATATTTTGCTTGATTGACTATGGCGAAAATATTTTGTGTGCTTCCTATATATTCCTCTAGCCAGACGTACTTGTCCAAAGATTTTGGTCAAATGAGAGTTGAATCGGGATATGTGTCCCTCGTGTTATCTCTCATCGGATTGTGGGAGAAAAGGTAACATTACAACTCGATCAGAGATGGGCTCTGCCAGGTCACTCAATGGAGTTTATTGATAGCGATAAGGAGTGTTAAGGATGGAATGATACGCCTTTCTAGTTGATCAAGTCTTGATGATGTGTTCCAAAACTAGTGCACTATTGATAACAGTTAGGTGAGGGTGACTCTACCCTCAACTGATCATTGTGACCTAGAGTTAGATCGATGTCCTCCTTACAAAAATGATAAAACAAATAGTGATTGCAAGTTAGTGAAATGGTCATGTATGGCAAGTGAAAATATTTCAGTAAACACGGTTTGTATTTTGAAAAAGAAAAAAAAACCATGTGTGTGAATGGCATAGCATTCATATGTGTAACTTTTGGGCAATATGTCCACGGGGTACGTAGTAACGTAGTACTTAATCCTATATATTATTTCTAAAACATGCAGTTGAAGCAAGTTAGAGGAACGTGGAGGTGTGTGAGCAGATGAGATTAGTGGTGACGCTAGGTCCCACTAACAAATAAAAGAAGTTTGGATTGCTTGATCGTGAGATATACATCTTCACATGCACATCTTTGCAACACAATATATTTTACTTATTGAACCTCTAACATCTTACTGTTTACCAATTTTGTGTGTTGCTTGTGATTCAAGAAGTCATACTCTTAAGTTGAACATACGAATTATTTTTGATTCGTGACACTATATTCTCGTACTTGATTCATATGATTGTTTTCGAATTTGGGTAATTGAGATTGTTGTCCCTTTCTTCCTCCAATTACCCCCACCATAGCGATCACCATCGCGTCCCTAAGTCTGAGAAAGCAAATGGGGGCATGATAGAGTGGTATCAGAGCACGCTTCTTCACTCTGAGAACCTTGATTTCCCTCTTTCAGATGTCCAAGATGTTATATAATGAAGTGTGATTGAGTGTTCCACACCCCGTTCCATCTTGCTCAGTCCAGTGGATGTTTATATCTCGCTAGGTCAAATGATTCATGCAATCTTTTGTGATCCACTACACATCGTATGATCTCCCTATCGAAGAGATAAGATCGCATTGTATGTTTGTTAATTTAGACAAGTAATATAAAATTGCAAGTCAATATTGATCACAAGTATATCAAACCAAAATTGTTTACCGATACCAATCGTATTATTTTTAGTATACACAATCTAGCATAAGGAGGAAATGGCAGCTAAGATAAGAAGGATGGACAAACCATGTAAAAGCTTAGCTGGTTGAATCCTCAACTAATACTTTATGTTATTAAGATGATTCATCCAAGTACAGAAGTTAAAGAGTTGTACAACTTCGTATACACGTTAACTTTCAAGAAAAGATGGATGGTTTCAAATCACCAACGACTACATTTTTAATGAAGTCTACAAACTTAGAATGAGAACAAAAAAAATAGGTTGTTGATACATAGTTGAAAGTGGTTGCTGGTGTAGCAGGAGTTACTGTCAGTTGGTTTTATTATTTTTACTAAAAGATCATAAGCTTTACGTGCATTTTTAGCACGAGATCTCTGTCTATCGGTCAGACAAGATCACCAAAGTCGTCTAATTGGTCACAATGTAGGCTTTGAGTGATTGCAGATCCATCGATCAACTACCTGGATTTATTATTCGTGAGGGGAACTCAAACCTTGATATCCTGTTGTTGAGGTCTGTGGAAGCACTCAATCAGTAGATGATCTGATGCTACAACTCGCATTCAAGTACCATGTGAAACTGAGGTTGACATACGACCAGAGTTAGCTCAAAACTCTCGTTTGAGAAGACTGGTCGTTGTAACCTGTGTTCAAACACCACGTATAACTGAAAATAATGGATCGTCTTCAATCGAGAAAGAAGAGTGGATGTAGGATCAATTGACATACGAACCACTATAAACTTTTGTTTCCCTAGTTTCAGTTTTACTTTTAATCTTTATTTTATCAGTTCTCACGCACTTAAGTTTTAAACTGAACAACTAACTCAAGTTGTTAGTGTTAGTGTATAACTGTGAATTGAACTTCCAACCTGCTCGACTACAAACTAAAGTGTTTTAATGGACCCACTCAGCTACATGAATTCACATTTTCGCGCAATTAGTTATCCCTACTTTGATCCAAGACCCAACATGATATTTAATTGATATTTATATGTTTAGAAAAGCAAACGAAGTGGTATATAAAATAGCTAAAGTTGGTGCAAAATATTTCGATATCATATAAACGCCGAATTTCACTTATTGATTGATTAACATTTTTTATGGAATCGTTAGATATTAAAATGAATTTATTTTCTTCTCTGAAAAATATCCGTGACGACCCAAATAGAAAATTCACCACTATTCCAATTCAAAAATAATTATTGGTACATGGTTATGAGATGATCACATTAATATTTATTTGTTTAGCAAATTCTAAATTTTTTGAATAATGTAGAAAATTAATTGCAATGATAAATCTAATTGAATGGTTTATAATCGAGTTAAATTAGTACTATTTGTGTAGAAGAATTTAAATTTTACACTAATAATAACCACAATCACAACGGTTGATTTGCCTTCATAATAGCCTTTAATTTAGAACAACTAATATATATATAGGTGGTTCTGTCACTAAATAATTAATTTATTATTAATATGAGTGAATTCATATTCTTGGTCTTCACCAAATGATTGATCTAAATTAAAACTTATTCACAATCGTATATTTTTATTTTATATATTATACTTATACTTATTTTGATATTAATTAATATTTTTTTATTAAATATCAACTATACATTAAAATAAATTCGTAAAAGACAATTAGAATTAAAGATAATAATTTTCAACATTGTTGCATGGTTGAAATTCAGAATCTTACTTATTAGATTCAAGTAGTTAAGGAGGAACTCCAGTACTGTCTTGCAACAACTGTATCATTTATCATTATCATCAATTGCCTTCTACAATTCTCATAACTACAATTAGGCATAACATCTCTTTTCACAATACGTGCCGAATTTTTGTTGCAACAATGTTGATTAAGATTATTACAGTAAACCCTACAAAAATGATATCATCGACACTATGTGTATTACCAACTCCATGGTCATGTAATTAGAACTTGTGCTTCTTGTCCCACAAAATCACTATCAGATGCTTTCAATTTTGACAATATTAGCGATAGACAATTTTACATTAACGTCAAAGACATAAAAACCAAGTATATAAATATTTCATTCTCTATCAATAAGATTAATATTTCATCATTTGTTATTTCAACTCATGTTTTCAACAACGTAACCTGCATTTAAATGATTCCATGCACATAGGGGTGTGCAATCGGTCGGTTCGGTTGAAAACCAACAGAAAACTGGACAACCGAATCGACCGAATCATTAGCTAGAACCGACCGAAATCCGACCAATAAGCTTTTACAACCGAACCGAAAACCGAACCGATAATTTTGGTCGGTTCTAACCGGTTCGGTTCCAACCAATAAACCTCAGTAATTTTTAAAAAAAAAAATACAAATAACCAAACTATTGGCTGAAAATTAAGAGGACTTGAAGTTGAGGTTGCAGGCAGGCCCGTAGCAGTCGTGCAGCAGCAAGCCAACAAATGCAATTGACTCTCCCTCGTTGCAGGTTCGTGGTGCCGGCGAGAGGGGGTGTCGAGCGGCGGCCGGCGAGACTCGCGATAGACAGAGGCGCAGAGCGAGGGAGCAGGCACCGAGAGGTTGAGCACGGAGCAGGGCAACGGGTTGTGAGTGGCAACAGCGACAGCGAGCGGAGGGTGCTAAACCGTGAGTTGTGAGTGACGACAGCAGGTTCAGATGAGGGCACAATTTAGGTTAGGGTTCAAGAAATTAGGAGCAGTCGAACTGAGAGAAGAAATTAGGAAATAGGAAGTAGGAAATATGTTATTACTTTTAGGAAATTAGGGGTTTTTAATGAATAACTAAAATATTATATATATATATATATTTTTTTTTTTCTTTTTTAATTAAATCCTTATCGGTCGGTCGGTCGATTTATCAGATAATTTTTTTGAAATCGAAAACCGACCGATAAGCTATCGGTTCATAGCTCTTGGAACCGAAAACCAATCTGAACCGAACCGCCCAAATTTCATCGATTCAGTTGATTTTTTTCAGTTTCATCGGTTCAATTCGGTTTTTGCACACCCCTCCATGCACATTGGAATAATGAACAGATGGTAGAAAACCAAATCAAGAATTCCAAATGCTTTACCCTTACAAGAATGAGATCAAATTCCGTCAATTATTTTAATTTCATGTAAATTCCTTTATTTCAAACAAAATAGAAAATAAATAAAAATGTGAATTCATGAAAAATGTTAGATCATAGATTTCCAGACCAAATCTCTGTATTAAAGAAAAATGGTGTCAAAAACTACGGATTATATAGAATATATATATTTACAAGACGAATAAACAAATTTCCAAAAAAACATGCAACTCATCTTTTTTTTTTCCACAATCATTTCACAGTATAAACAACATTTTCATTGGGCATATATTTTGAGTACCATTTCGCTATTTTATAGTTCTATGAAAACTTATTGCTATTTTATAGTTTTACGAACAAAAATGGATAATAAAAATTTATTTAATGAAAAGATTGGAGTCTATAATATCTTGTTTTCATTTCACCCAAAATGATTAGAGTATATAATATACTCTTTTTTCATCTCACGTCCAATAAAAAACAACTGTTGGGGCACAACAGAGGTGAGCGCTATCTTCACATGTATGTTTGAAGAAAGTAGAACAAGGGAATTAGTGAACGCAACACTCAGCATTGAGAGATGAAGGGCATTTTGCATCAGTCACATTGTGAGCAACACTTAGAGGTTCAGGGCAAGAGAATCCAACTAATATTCAGAGACTACGACCATACGCCGTTACCAACTTGGCCCCTCATCTTCGCCACACTTTCCGATGGATGGATTCCTTAGACGAGGTCTAAACCATTTGAGTCGCTGGAATGAAGAGCTCAAAGGCGGGATGACGACATCAGCACAGATTGTGAGATGGAAAACTACTTGAACATATATTCTAAAACACATACACACAAAACGACTGCAGAGATCCAAGTCCTAAAAAATATAGCACCAGCTGCACTAACACCTCTATCTCGCAAACAATAGTCCGTTGAAATGTGATTGAAAGAACAGGGAGACTAGGAGAGAGGAATAGGTGAATAGCAACACAAATTATGATACCCAGAAATCTGCCAAAATGACAATCAATTCCAACTCCACTCTAAAAATGAACGACACAATTGTTTATTTAATTTTCAGAAAGCTATTACGTCTTAACAAAATAATACTACCTTCATCCCAAAATAATTGTCTGGTTTGGAAATGGCACAGATACCAATGCGAATAGAGATAGAGAAAATTAATATTTTATTAGTGAGTGTATTAACTTTCCATTTTAGGAAAGAGGACAATTGTTTTAGGAGGGAGTAACTTATTTTAAAAAATAAACAAACAAACAAATTCCAACTCCACTCCAGAAATGAAAGACGACAAAATTGCTTATTGTGTCTATTTCATTTTCAGAAAACTGATTTAGTTCTTAACAAAATAATAATAATAATTAAAAAAACAAAGTGATTCATTAAAAAAACAAGAGCAAATTAAAACTTCTGGAGATAAAGCAAATAAAGAAGAGATGATTGATGATCGAACCATGAAGCAACGAAGCATGTATGAGCCATGACCATGAACAATCCAGCAAGAAAATAATCTTGCACAACAATCAATTGGCATTTCTTCAAAAAACAAAAAAAGCAATCAATTGGCATAATAAAACACATCTTCTAATGAGACCTCTGATGTGCAAATTATGATATGCCCCACATATAACGTACGAAGCAAATTAGTACAAATAATATTCAAAAATGAGTGAGCATATAAATAACCATATTCAAAGAGGCATTCCAAGTATCAACCAAAATCATGCTGAGCTCCACTCTCATTTAGGGCAAGAGAACCAATAATTTTTTTTGTTTTCACAATGCCTGTGTACGGAGAAATTTTCACCTTAAAACGTCTCTCCGGGATTGGAGACTTTCAAAAATCAACTAGTGAAGATGACAGGAACAATCAGTTGTCCATGTGGTCAAATAAATTATGTCATCTCTGTATTCTTCTCAACTTCCTTCTTTTATCCGATAAATAAATACTCATCCCTTTCCTTGTTCTGCATAGAAAAACAAGGCACATTACGGCATCTATAACATGCACATCTAGTGCAAAACAATGATAAATAGCCAACCTTGGTTGTGCCAAAATAACGTTGGAGAACACATGTCACACGCTACGTGAATGGACTTCCTCAGCATTATCTCCATTTCCTAACCCATGCTGGCTAGTATACTCCCCAGAAAACTGAGCAGCCATTTCCGTGTTACCTTCCCTTGCATCAACATTGCCATTAGTATTGGCCATAGCATCATCCAGTGAGACCTCTTGTAATGAGGTGGTCAGAGCATTCTCAGGTGATGAACTTGAAGCATTTTCACGTGCTGAACTCGAGGCACTTTCGGGTGCAGAACTCGAGGCACGGGAGCCAGAATCTGAATTGACCACACCAGTTGAAACCAGCCACTTATGCCACTCATCCCGCCTCCTAACTTTATCACCCTGTAAAAGGAGAAGGAATGATGGAATTTACTGCCATTTAATCTCGTAATCAACAAAAGACTTGGTAATGTATAGCAGCAACCAGAAAAGTTGTTGGCCTGCAAAGCCATAATATTATAGAAAATAGGACACCCTTATCCAGGTATATAAGAATATATTGATAGCAGATTTGCAGCTATTGAGGAGCAAATGAAATCTAGCCTAGGATCAGTTAAAGATAACATCAAATGAAAGTTGAGATACAGAAAGCTGACCTGTACTTCCACAACCAATGAATGCCTCAAGGACTCCAAAATCAAAGGAATATCCTTAGTCAAGTGCTCAACCTGAAAAGACAGACGAGAAGGCAACCTTGATCTGTGCATTAGATATCACTAAAACAAAATACTCAAACAATCAGTTGTGAAAAATAAGGTTGCCCCAAAATATATTCTCTAGAATGTGAGGGAAAAATACCCCGCTCCTTATGAAAAGTTAACTAGAATATCACATCTTCATATAAAACCAGAATAGTTCCTAATTACTGAAAAAAAAATCAAGACAGAGCCCAAATTTCCAAAGATCACATGAGGATCAATGATTTGACAGCCATTGCTGGTCAATCCTTTCTCACATGCACATGGATTTTATGATCAGGAAACATTCTTTCCTCGTGTAGAATATCATCAGAAATATTACACAAAGTATTCTTAAACAGATATGCTCAATTGGATAGGAATAAGCACTATTTTAAAAAAAATGGATTTTGCAGAAAATAACTTCAGTCAGCAACATATTTTTCCAATATAGTAACATTCATAAAAAACGGGCAAAACAACCATTAGAAGTCAAATAAAAATTGACACATTGTCAGGCACAGTAAGTACTGTCCACAATATTATTTGCCATTTGAACAATAGTGTATCATTGACTTTGTGATAAAGCATTTTCAAAAAGCTGATTCTTGTTTTAAAGCTATCTTCAAGAGTCATTCACATAAAAATCCAAGTCTAATCACCATGTTCAGCAGATTAACAATTATTTACGCAAGTTCAAACTTAAATGAATCAAATCAACATCAACATCAACTAATCAGATAACAAAAATAAAACAATGTTCATAAAATTATGCAGGGTTCACAACATTGTGACGAGCCTGATAATGTTAGGATAACATCAGGTTACATACATTGTAAATGAGATAACAAAACAGAAACTTACTCGCCGAAATGAGGCTATCAAAGAAATGGGCACCCAGCCTTGATCATCCATGTTAGATCTCAAAAAGTTATCCCTCACCAAATTATCATCACTGGGCAAGATTCAAACATACTTCAACATCACTAGTCCAGATGGGGCATTCAAATAGCAATAAGATAAAAAAACAGCAATATGCATTAAACTTCAGCACAGCTTTCCAACCAAAATTACCTGAAATAAAAGTCTATTTGTTTAACAATCATATTCGTTAAAGGATTCTCGTTAGCTGGAGGGAAAATCATAGGCAGCATAGGCGGAACAATCGGCATGGGCCTAAAGGACTCTGGTGGCATTGATGGGACATAGAGAAAAGGAGGCGCCATATCTGAAAATCAAAAGTAGATTTTAGGAAACTGGGTCATTCAAGATTTCAATCTTAGAAGAGCAAGAAATTACAAAAAGACTCACCGTATCCAATCTGTCCAGGAAAGACTCTCATAGGTTGGGGTGCCATAAAAGAGTTAGCACCAGGCGGCAGCGGGGGCGGCAAATATCCTATCTGAGGCACATACTGAGGAGTGTGATGAACATCTCTGCGGTCTTGGTCGCGCCTTCCTCCGTGGTGGTTGTGGTATGGCCCATCTCCACGAGGGCGTGGGCCATAATTACCCCTTCTTGAATTACTCCTCTGAGAAGAATGTTCACTCCCAGTATGTGATTGAGGGACCCCAACCCCTCCTATGATAGGTCTTGGACCTCGAACAGAATTGTCTAGAACAGCAGGCATCACCCCATAAGGTAAGTCGAGAACAGGAAATGGAGGTGGCATTGGAAGAGAGGGCTGATTGTATGTCATATGAGATGGTCCAGTCCCTGAGGTGCTACCTCCTCCTCCTCCACCACCTCCTCCTCGATTCCTCGACCTCGGTCTAGCAGGATTTGGATTATTTCCAGCAGAATTACCATGATTAACTTGAGCACTACTACTATTACTATTAGCTGATTGCTGAGGCGGTTGTGATATGATTGGAGCCTGTTGAACCAAAGAAATATATTACAAGTACCCCTCCATTCAATCAAATTAAAGACATATTACAGGTATCCCTTGATGAATAATCATTACACATGTATATATGTGCCAAAATGTAAATTTTCCCTGTAAAATTCGTCTTTGAAACCATTAAAAAATAATAATTGAACAACAATGCAAACAAACATGGAAACAAATACTAAATTATGAAAACCCTAAAGAAGATCAATTTCTATTGCATTCACATATCAACCTGCGATGATGGGGATGATCCATCGGAGACGAGTCTGGAGGCATCCGACAAAGATCTCGGACTGGGCCGGGTTGTCACAGAGAGCGCGGGCCAAGACACAACACCGCCGATAACAGAAGTAGTAGATTCAACAACGCCGTTTGGCGGCCTGCTCCAAGCGGGTCTCCTTGGGAGTCCAGCATTGCTATTGCCGTTATTTTCGGAGCTTTCGGGGTGGGGTTCTGAACCCAATCTCTCAATCAAAGAGTTATCGGAAGCAGAAGTCTCCTCCATTCGCGGAGAAGACGAAATCCCAGCAGAACCGCCGCCGCCGCCTGCGGCCGCAGTAGACGAAGAATTATGCTCGGAATCTCCCCTAACCACCGAGGCCCACGGAGAGTGCAGACTCCTACGCCGTGATTGGGGACTGCCAACGCTGCTAACTCCACCGCCGTTGGCGACGGCGTCTGCAGTAGAGGCGGAGTCGTCATTCATCGTAATGACAACCAAAAACCTAAATTGAAATTATGAGAAAATGATAGATTAGGAATGTATATATTAAAGATTCACCAAAGAGATCGATCGGAAGAAATATATTAAAGAAGTGACAGAAGAGCAGATTAGGGTTTCGGCCGCCAAATAAAGGGATCAAAATTCTTTTTTTCTCACTCTAAAACTGGGATTTAGTTTGTTAGTATTTGTTGCGTGGGAGAGTGCCGACTACTGTATACTTTGCCACCTGCTGCTGATTCCGATTTCCGCAACTCTCGTTAATTTGTTACCATCTGATTTATTTTACATTAATGCATAGCTTATATATATATATATAGTAATATTATTAAAATATTTTAGTTTGAGAAATAAAAGTTTTGCTCGATGATTTGTATTGATACGATTATTATTCATGACAAATGTATAGGAATATAAATAACTATAAAATCTCTAGAGATTAGGAAATCACTAAAATCTTGTTCTAAAAATCAGGAACTAATACAAAAAGATATTAAATTGATATCTTAACGATTCTATGAATAATTCCACACTCTCCCTCAAACTTAATGATAAATATTGATCAAGTTAAGTTTGTTGCACATTCGTAGAAATTGATACAATGAAGCCCTTCTATTGTTTGAAGGCGAGTAGTGAAATAATTCAAAGGAACAAGTTTACTTTCAATCTTCTCACTAGGGGTGTTCATGAGTCGAGCTAGCTCGCGAGATACTCGGGATTGACTCGTAAAAAGCTCGAAATCGACTCGTCACTAGTCGAGTCGAGCTCGAGCTCGAGCCACTCGAGTAGCAGTCGAGCTCGAGCCACTCGAGTAGCAGTCGAGCTCGAGCTCGAGCTTAGTTATACTTAGCTCGATAAGCTCGCGAGCTTAATCGAGCTCAACTCTTTCTAATATTTATATTTTCCCCCCTCAAGTTTTCATTATTTACCATCTTGACCTAACTATAAAAGAAAAAAACATAATCCTCAATCTCATTTTTTTTCCTTTTCCTTCACCCACATGCCGCATCTCTGTTTTCCTCTCACACAAGCGGCGTCGTCTCTCTCTTCTTCTCCGGCGCGTCCGCGACACTCTCTTCCTCCCACGTTGGTACCGGCGGCGCTCTCTCTTCCTTCCACGCCAGGGCTCTCTCTCTTCCTCCCAAGTCGGCGTTCTCTATTTTCCTCCTGCGTTGGCGCTCTCGTCTCTCCCAACCGGCGACTACCAACTGGCGCTTATGGTGTCTACGATGCTCACTCTCTCTTTACTAAGAATTAGTATTTTTTTCTCTCGATTTTTTCTCTATCTTCCTCCTGCGTTGGCTCTCAATTTTTGTTTATTTCTTTATTTTTGTATTTTGTAGTTCCAGAATTAATACTTCTGTTTTGTTGATTTTGATATCAATTGTTGGATGATAACTTAAATTACAGTCTCGTTCATTCATACTATAATGCATCAAAGAATTGTGAACAAGATATGAAAATTTGGTTTAATTTTATTAAAATTTCAAAAAAAAAATATTTATACTCGAGTCGAGCTCGAGTCGAGCTCGAGCTTAACAAAATTGAAACGAGCTCGAGCTCGAGCTTGGAAAATAGAGCTCGATCGAGCCGAGCTCGAGCTCGAGCCTTCAAATATTGAGTCGAGCTCGAGTTCGAGCTTAGCTGAACTCGGCTCGACTCGGCTCATGAGCAGCCCTGCTTCTCACTAATGAAGGGGCGATCAATCTCAATGTGTTTAGTGTTGTCATGATGAATATGATTTTTAGCAATAATTAGAGCTTATTGATTATCACACATCATTTGGATGGGACCCTCGTGTTTGATCTTAATATCCTGTAGTAGCCATTTTAGTGAGATATCTTCACAAATTCCATTGGCTAGAGATGTGAACTCCATTTCACGACTGTTTCTTGAAACAACTGATTGTTTCTTGCTACGCCAACTAACCAAGTTCCCCCACACAAGTGAGCATTGACCTGAAGCTAATTTTGTATCCGTAATTGAACTAGCCCAATTAGCATCAGTGAACTCTTCTATATCATGACTACAACTCTTCTTAAAACATAGACCAATGCCTAGAGCTCTTTTAAGATATTTAAGAATCCTCAGAACAACTTCCATGTTAACTTGTGATGGGTTGCTCATGAAGCGAATAACAACACTAACAAATGAAGAGATGTCAGGTCGAGTATGGGCTAAATAAATTAGTCTTCCAACCGGCCTTTGATATTGCCTTTTATCTGCTGCAGGTTTGGTAGTTCTAGCTTCAAACTTGAAGTTTGGATCCATGGGAGTGTCCACTGGTTTAAACTCCAACATACTAGTGTCATGTAGTAAGTTTAGAGTGTACTTCCATTGAGAGAGTGTAACACCCTTAGATGATCGAGCAACCTCCATGCCGAGGAAGTACTTCAACTTCCCAAGACCCTTAAACTCAAATTTTGATGCAAGGATTTCCTTCACGTGATTTATCTCCATAATGTCGTCTCCAGTGATCACAATTCCATCCACATATACACTAAGAATAGTAAGTTTCCTACTAGTTGACTGACGAGTGAATAGTGTATACTCTACTTGGCTTTGAGAGTAATTATGTTTCTTTAAAACTCGAGTGAATCTATCAAACAAAGCACGTGGAGATTGCTTAAGCCCATAAAGAGACTTTTTCAACTTGCACACATGTTGTCTAAAAAACCTGATGGAATGTCCATATACATCTCATCTTCATGGTCTCCATTTAGGAAGACATTCTTCACATCGAGTTGCATTGATGGCCAATCAAGATTGGCCGCTAGTGACAGAAGAACTCGCATCGTGTTCAATTTTACAACTGGAGTAAATGTTTCATCATAGTCAATGCCATATGACTGGGTGTATCCCTTTGCCACAATACGGGCCTTAAATCTTTCTTCTACACTTATATCTGGTTTGTATTTCACTGAGAAGGTCAATTTGCACCCAATTGTCCATTTCTTTGGTGGTAAATCTATGATTTCCCAAGTTCTATTTTGTTGCAAAGCTTCAAACTTCTCGTATGTGCAGCTTTCCACTTGGGATGTTTATGTACCTCAAACACCGAATTTGAAACAGTCACTTGATCAAAGTTAGTTACAAATGCCTGAAAGCTTGAGGAAAGATTACTATGGTAAACATAATTTTTTATGTGATATGGGTCGTGTTCACGCGGCTAATTTCGCAAAGCAATTGGCAAGTCAAGATTTGATTGATCAGACATGGAGACACTCACATCATTACTTTGCACTTGTGAATTGGATTGTTGTTCCGGGGATGATTCTTAGCTTTCTTGAACCCGTGAAGTGCTTGGCTGACTTGATTTTTGAATATGTGAGATGGTGGTTTCTTGAGCTGGAAGGGTAGTGGCATGAAAATAAAAGGATCCAAATCATGTGGTTCATTTAGACTCTCCCCCTAAACTATGTGATTTGTGTAAAAAGGTCTATCCTCAACAAAGGTAACATTCATGGTATGAAACATTTTCTGTAGGCTTGAAGAGTAGCATTTTATACCCCTTTTTCATTGGAGAGTAGCCTAAAAGATACACTTAATGGATTTTGGATCAAGTTTGTTTTGGTAATATTGATGGACAAATGTTGAACATTCAAATACTTTGAGTGGATGAATTGTGATGAGGTGAGTGGTAGGATGAGTTTCAAGTTGTTTGTGACAAGGAGTTTGGAAATTGAGGAATCTAAAGGGTAATCTATTGATTAAGTAAGTTGTTGTTAACACAACCTCCCCCCCCCCCCCAAAAAAAAAAAACATTTTGGGACATTTGATGTAAACATGAGAGAATGAACAACTTCTAAGAGATGGCGATTTTTCCGCTCTGCGATACCATTTTGTTGAGGTTTTTTTACACAAGACCTAGTATGCAAAATGTCGTGGGCTTTAAAATAGCGTCCTAGAGTCAAGTTAAAGTAGTCACTAGCATTATCACTATGAAAGACTTGAATGTTGGTTTTGAACTGAGTTTTGATCATGACTTGAAAGTCCTTAATTAGGTTAGCGGTTTCAGATTTACCCTTTATAAGGAAGACCTAAATTAATCGAATGTGATCATCTACCAGCAACAAAAACCAATGTGCCCCACTCACATTAGCCACACGAGATGCACCCCAAATATCACTATGAATTATGGAAAAGGGGTGAGATGGCTTGTATGGTCTAGATGGATATGAGGATCGTGTATGTTTAGAGAGTTGACATATATCACATTGAAGTAATTTTGAATTTTTATACCTAAATAATGCAGGAAAGATACGTTCAAGAAAAATACAACTAGAATGCCCTAGGCGGCAATGAAGGAGCATAATTTCAGTATCATTATTCAAGTAGGAAATGGTACTACAAATATTAGCAGATCCAATTGAAAAACTAAGGTAGGGTGCTAACATTACTGTCCTGAGAGTCAAAGAGTCGTTGTTAGCACCAACGCTAGATTCTTGGAGGATGAGTATGTGAGTAATCACAGGTCAAGGAGTGATATCGTTCTTCAAGAAATTGAGAACAAGAATGCAATTCCAAGGGAAAGGGAACGTGTAGATGTGGGTGCTCCTGTGAGAGGTACAGCACCACAGACACGTTCTTCAGTGCAAGGTGCAAGACCACAAGTCACTGCACCTACTACTGACATGGCACCGATGCCTCGTCGTAGTGGGAGAGTTATTTTCCAGCCGAAAAGGTACATGTTCGTGGGTAAGTCTTCGGACTTGAGCCCGGAAGACGGACATGAGGACTCTGACCCACTGACTTACGAAGAGGCAGTGCAGGACAAGGATGTTGCCAAATGGCGTGTCGCCATGGATTCTGAAATTGAATCCATAACTGCTATGGATGTATACCAGAAGACTGATTTTCCGGATGGCTTTAGGGCCATAGGGTGCAAATGGGTACACAAAAAAAAGAAAGGGGCCAATGGAAAGATCACGGCTTTTAAAGCAAGGCTGGTGGCAAAGGGTTATAGTCAGAAAGAGGGCATTGACTATGATGAACCTTTTCACCCGTAGCCATGCTCAAATCCATCTGGATACTCCTTGCCATAGCTGCGCATATGGACCTCGAGATCTGGCAGATGGATGTCAAAACCGCTTTTCTGAATGGTTACCTTAAAGAAGGTAGAGACATCTATATGCAGCAACCCGAGGGTTACATAAGCAAGGGCGAAGAACATCTTGTCTGGAAGCTTAGGAAGTCCTTGTATGGACTTAAGCAAGCTTCAAGGTCGTGGAACTTACGTTTCAACGATGTGATTAAATCCTATGGATTAGCACAGTTGGAAAATGAAAGTTGTGTTTACCGACTTTGTGTCAGTGGGAGCGTGGTCTTCCTTGCACTATACGTTGATGACATACTCCTATTTGGAAACAACAAGGGAGTGATGTCCGAAATCAAAGTTTGGTTATCCGAACAGTTCCAAATGAAGGATCTGGGAGAAGGTGGCTACATTCTTGGGATTAAGGTCTTGCGAGATCGTAAAAGAAGAATGTTGAGCTTATCCCAGGCATCCTATGTGGATACTGTGATAGCCCGGTTTAGCATGCAACTCGCCAAGAAAGGCTTACTACCTTTCAGGCATGGCGTTCGTCTTACTGGTGGGCAGTGTCCTCAGACACAGCGGGAGAAAGACGAGATGAGTCTTAACCATACGCTTCGGCTGTGGGTAGCCTCATGTATGCGATGCTGTGTACCAGGCCAGATATCTGTTATGCCGTTGGCATGGTAACAAGATATCAGTCTAACCCTGGACAGGCGCACTGGACTGCTGTAAAGCATATCCTCAAGTATTTGAAGAGAACTAGGAATTTCTGCCTAGTTTATCAAAGTGAGGATTTGTGCCCTGTGGGTTATACAGACTCGAATTTCCAAGGGGACCAAGATGAGAAGAAATCGACCTCAGGATATGTGTTTTCCCTGGGAGGTGGAGTTGTATCTTGGAGGAGCTCAAAGCAGAAATGCATTGCTGACTCCACCATGGAGGCAGAATATGTCACCGCCTCCGACGCCTCGAAAGAGGGGGTGTGGCTCCAGAACTACCTTTTAGAGTTAGGCGTGATCCCGAGTTTGCCGAGGAGCATCACAATTTATTGTGATAACTCTGGTGCAGTGACAAACTCAAAGGAACCGCGGTCTCACAGGGCAAGCAAACACATAGAGAGAAAGTACCATATCATACGAGAAATCGTATCGAGGGGCGATGTGCTGATTATGAAGATTGACACTGCTGACAATCTTGTTGATCCGTTTACAAAGAGCTTGCCGCAGAAAGTTTACGAAAGACATATTCGTGAGCTGGGTCTGAGGTGGATGCCGACCACTGGTAGTGGTTAAAGTGACAGCAGACTAGATAGACGGACTGTATACTCTGTAATAGCTTAGTTATGCTTTGAGTATAAGTGGGAGATTGATGGGTTTTGTATACTGAAAGCATTTATTACAATGAGTATACAACGGTTTATTTCTCCTATCTGTTAACAATCGTACATGTGTGAACAATGGTATCCTCTTGTCTCACCGATAGGGACAATCATACAGCGTGTTGTAGATCGCAGAAGACAGTATCATCACTTGACCTAGTGAGACATAAACCTGATCACAGCCGAGACAGCGTATGAGGATACGTCTGTCCGAATGGCTGCGGCATTGTCGGAATAAGTAGTCTGTCTTGGTTACTTGACATGATGGTATGCAGAGGTGGCGTATTGATGGACCGTAGTGAGATGTATTCGTCTGTCTGATATCAGCAAATACAAGATCTCGTTATATTGATTGAGTCCAAACCCTAACGAAGGTTCAGGGGTTTGCACGGGTTGACTGTTGCTTTGACTTGCCATGGTGGAGAGCCTAAGTAACGTGCTCGTATATCCGCATCTTGGGTAACAGCAGCTCGTGTAGTACCGCCTGAGACTGGACTTAGGTAACCATATTCGAGTAATAGGATGGGGACATTCCCTGAGGAGCTCAATAACATTCATCGTGCCAAAGTCCTGCAGGCTGATTAAGTTCAGGCACGAATGATAAGGTTTGAGTGGTACTACTCAGGAATTATAAGATATTAATTAATTGTAGTTAGAGCTTGTCAGAGGCTCCGATTAATTAATGGATGTCCGGTAACCTTAAATATGGGGATTCTAAATTAATGCAGCCCGTTCTCATAATGTGGTAATAAAGGGGTAGGTCAGTATTAATTCTGTGGTGAAAAAGAATTAATATTAATTAATTAATTGTGTCCTGGAATGTGGACATGTGAATTAATTAATTATAAGCCCACTTTATTATTTGCATTAGGTCCCAGGACTAGCCCAATTAAATATGCTGAATTGAGCCCAAAATGGCCCATTAGGGTTTCCAACCCTAGGTCTATAAATAGACAACTCTCTCTCATAAATCATAACACAGTTGAAACACACTAAACCTAGAGAGAGAGGGAGGCGCCGATTTCGGGAGAAGAGGGAGGAGAATTTCGATTCTGGTCCTGCTCAGAATACAGATCTACGGAGTCCTCACCAGTAGTAGATCTGATCAGCATTGGGACACAGCCCTGAAGATCTAATCTGTAGAACAGATTTTCTTTTCTTCTTTTCTTTGTTTTTTGAATTTAATCTAGAAATTAGATCTCAAATTTCTGTTTCCGCAGATTAATTCGAATCGCGTGGTTGAATTGAGATTTGGAATTCAAATGCGAAAGATCGGTTCACACTCGACGGAGTTACGGTAAACCCTAAATCCATAAATCTTTGTATTAAATTCATAGGAGCATGCTAGGGTTTTGAGATTATGTGCAATAACCATAAATCGATCCGGTTCAGTTTGGTTTTGGTGATTCAGTTCATGGAAAAACCCTGCAATAGCTGGGAAAATCAAAAGTAGTTGAGATGTATTCTAACAATCTAGGCCTGTATGTAAACTAAACTAGAACAATTTTAAAGCAACAATCACAAAACATCATTAAACAATTTGTAAACGAAAGCAATATTTCCAATTCTTCAAAAGCTTGGTAGAACAAGATTCACAAATACTCAAGAGAGATAGAATGGATGTTGATGAGAATGCAAATGTGCTTCAATTAGGTTGAACTTAGATGCAAACACAATTTAATCCCTAAATGGATGGACTATTACACTATTCTAGTCAACCCCCTATCACGACGAATTGACCGTAGATGACGTTAGAAACCTCAAACCGCTACGTTATTATCTTCTAACTCACTCCCTATGGCACGTAAATCATCATCCTATGCCCTTCCTCCGCACAGGGATTGGATCGAGGAACACAAGAAAACATGCTAATCACGACGCTCCCATCCACGTATTGGCTGCAATATTTACGTCAATTATCACCTAAGTTGGCTCTTTACCTACACCTAGGTGAATCGAAATAAGATCTAGCATGATTCAATCTCATAGAGGGAGGTAAACATGCACAATTTAACCTAATCATCACACATCTTTATTCAAATCAACATCCAAAAGAAGTTTAGAACACCATACCTATCAATTGGATCATTACAATGTTGAATTGAAAACAAACTATTACAATTGATAGATCTAGAGAGATTTCTTCCCCAAATTGAGTATCTTGATCTTGATCTACCATCGAACTCTTAAAATCTTCACCAAGTGAGGTTGAATTAGCTCTTAGACACCTTGTATTAGGTTTGGAAGGAGATGGAAGATGGAAGTGTAGAGAGAATCTAACTAATTTTCAAGTAAAAGTGATAAAAGTTTTCATAAAATCCAAATTTCCCCCTTTTATAATGAGCTGGCAGAGCCTTGGATCGCCCGAGACGAGGTTGGATCGCCCGAGATGTCTTGAAACCAAGAAATTTCCACAACAGCGCGCTTCGGATCGGCCGAGATGGATTTGGATCGACCGAAATCTGCATCGAAATAGCAGATCATCCGAGCTCTACTGGATCGCCCGGGATAAGCCTCGAAAATACTCGGATTAACCGGTGTCTACAGGATCGACCGGAAAATGCCTCTGAACTGCCCAGATTGACCGATCTCTACAGGATCGCCCAGGATGCTTTTTTAAAATCCATCCTGCTGCTTTTCCTGCCCTCTCGGTCGATCCCTGTTGGTCCCGGATTAGAGTTGTTGTTGTGAATAAGAAACCAACTCACACACGAAATGCAGCGGAATATTAACGTTCACTTGCACTTAAGTTCTTCTTAACAAAGTAGTTTTAGCTCAAGGTAGGATTAGGGTTTCTTCAAGTTATACTCTAGCAACTTGGTTGCTAGGTTTCAAAAACAAACACGAGAAACAGTTATCAATAAAATAGTAAAGAGACACGATATTTATAGTGGTTCGATCAAATAGATCTACGTCCACTCCTTAGTCGAAATGCTAAGAATTTCACTAAGAAAGTATACGAAATACAAGGATTCGCCTTCACTTGTAGCAGGCGGTAAACTTTCGACCCGGCCACTACAAAACTATCCTCTGTTTCTTCGTTCTTCTCAGTCAGCTGCAACTCCGACCAAGTCAAGGGCGAACCTTCGTAAAACTTGTCCTTCGCTGCTAGGGGGAGCTTTTAAAGTTCTCTCCTGAACTTGTCTGTTTTCGGCAATAAGCCTGTCGGAGTCAATCCCTTTTCTGAGATGTGACTGCTGGATGCTTCCTAGGGTGGAAGGTATCCCAATGATTGGATTCTCAACCGAAGTCAAGGAATCTCTCAAAGGCAGTGTCAGATATTCAATGGAAGACACTCCTGTTTGTTGAGAGCTTTGAATACACTTTTCTCTCGTGCTCTCAACTGACTACTTTATCACTTGTTCGCTTTGTCAAAGGAATCTCTAACTTAGGATGTTTGCGAGTGTAGGCAGTGATTGAAGCATTTGTTATCTCTCACTTCTGGACTTGTCTTTTATACCTGGAGATTTAAACTTTGAATCTCCATACCCGTTAGACACAACGGCTCCTTCGTCTAAGAGTGGTTCGACTTTATCCGTCCTTTCCGGCATCGTACAGTACTTTCCGACCTACTTCGAGAAATTTTTGTCCTTTGCGTGTACGTCTGTCAGAATGGTAGTGTAGCAGTCGTTGTTAGCTATCTCTCCTTGCTAAGCCTTCTGGGAACGATCTGCTAAGCCTTCCTGGCAATCTGCTAGACCATGTGTCGGACTGTTGACTGCTCAGCAGATGCTCATGTTTAGCACTTGGTTCCTTTGACTCCGGATTGCTATCGCCTTTAGCAATCTGCTACATGCTAACTCCTTCAGCATTCCGCTATACTTTGCTTGTAGCAAATGCTAACTTCTTCTAGCATTCTGCTACTTTTTCTTCCGACTGCTGAGTACTTGATTACTAGCAGTCTCTTCCTTTGACATAGGATTGCTAACTCCTTAGCAATCACCTCCTTAGCACTTGACCGCTAGTATCTCTAGCAGTCATCCTCGTCTGCTAATATCTCTAGCAACCACAATCTGCTAGGAATGATTCTAGCAATCTAATCTATTACAACTCGATACTTAGCCTATACAGGACATTACAAGAGTTGCTAGACTAGAATTTCAGTAATTGATCGACCAATCTACTAAGGTTTGATCCAACAAAACCTTTTACAAAAATGATCCTAAGGGAGATTTAGGAATAATTTCCCAACAATTTCCCCCTTTTTGGTGCGATCAAAACTTGCTATCACTTGCTGAATTAAGAGAAAAAAATATCTGAGCTTTACAAAAATTTTCTAAGTACAAAGCCATGCTAAGGTAGCAGTCTAACTCAGAGTTAATCCATCTTAATTGTAGCAGGGATTGGTTTTAGATAATTCCCCCTCAATATGTGCTGGGAATATTTCTCGATTAAGATATACGTAAATGCTGCAAGGAGTCTGCTAGAAATTCTAGCATCCAAATAAATTAGCAGGCATTCACAACCAATCCAAAGCAAACTTATGCAAATTCGTTGAATACACTAAAGTGTATATCAACTTTAGAACGCAATAAAAACTCAAAAATCGACAATGAGGAATTGTCTAAGTCTGATTCCATTTTCATTCATTAGATTTGAGCATTACAATTACAAATGAAAAATGATATAAAAAATGCTACGAAAAGATGCTAAGGTAAGAAGTGTAAGGTCAAGAGTCGGGAGCAGGCTTCTTCTTATCAAGCTCATCGAACTTGCTCATCGTCATTTGCATGAATTTTTCCACATAAGCCTTGCTCGCTTATCGTTCTGCAGCATCCCGATCCATCTTCTTAGCAAGCTTTTCATTGTCCATCTCCAACTTTATCTTTAGCTCGAGTTCTTTCTTTTTGAGCTCTTCCTCCTTCTTCTTAATTTCTTCAATTTCTAGCCTCATTTCCTTCTCAGCAGCAGCCAGAGCTTCTTCCTCCTTATTCCTCTGCTCGGCTTTAGCAAGTCTCTTTTCTTCCCCCTCTTTGATTGCAGCAAAAAAGGTAGAAGAAATGGATTGAACGGTTTGCACTATATGCTTCTGGGAATCAGCAACCTCCGTTGTCAAGACCTCCACGTTTTGTTTCACTGAAGAAACATCTAACTTCACTTCAGCAACCTCAATGCGGACATCTGACACATCGGTCCTGACCTCATCAATCTCCTTCCTTATTTCAGCCTTCTCCATCTCAACACGCTCATTTAGAGAAGATAGAGCATTTCACACAGCCTTTTGAACGACTGAATCCACGTAAGATTGCAAGTCATAGGAACTTACAGGCGTAGCTTCAAATGCAGAAGATGTTGTTGCTAACACCAGTTCCCGATCTTCAGCAGTTGTAGTCCCTTCCTGGCTAGGCTGTGCTGTCTCCATGGCTTCAGTAATTGCTTGTTGAGCAACAAAGTAGCGTGACTCTTCATCCACCAATAGCTGAGCAGCCGACATGATCTGAGCAGTTTCATCAGCATGAGCAATCTGAGCCTGAGCAGCCATGTAGCGTTCTTCCTCATTCATCATCCTCTGAGTAGCATCTAAGATCTGAGCAGTTTCAGCCTCCTGAGCTTCCTCAACTTGGGCAGCTTCTATGATGCCAAGAATGTCCAGGCCCAAAAACTTGACAAGCATCCTGTCTTGATCATTTAACTCAGCACATGCTCAGCAATCATTGCGGCCTTCCGGGCTTCCATTCTTTCCTTCTTAAGGGCCTCATATTCTGCTTGGCGACGATGATACTCAGCAGCCACTCTAGCCTGGCGCTTTGAAAGCTCAATCCATGCGTCAGACTAACCGTCGGGGGCAAAAGAGGATGGCGACAGTGATTTTGAATTAGAGAACATTATGTGAGCACGGATCGCCTGCAACCTAGCAATGACCTGCTTGTCTGAGTACTGCTTGGATCCGGCTACTTGGTCAATCCAATCGTTCGCCCATAGCTCTTCCTTCCTCCATAAATTTAATCCTCGAGCAGTGATGACCAGCATCCTTTCTTCAAAACATAACTGATGTGTAACATAATTAGCAAATTTCCACCTCCTCAGCTCCTCGCCTAAAACCTTCACTTGCTCTGTCGTCTTATCGATCTCACCATAGAAGATATTGGCTAAGTTTCTTTCAACTTCTGCCGAAATAAATTCTTCGATTTCAGACAGCATCGGAAGTAGATATCCACTCGCCTCCTCCTTGATATGAACAGGAGCACACCACTTAGCAATCCTTCTTAACTTGAATCGGGGCCCTGGAAGACCGTCGAAGGGTACTCGTAGGTGATTATCTATGCATCTGTTAATCTTTCTCAGGAAGCGTGCATCGTATATGTCCTCAGACACACCGTCGGAATTAGATTCAGAATAAGCATCATCATATCCTACTGGAGTCTCTTCGCTGGCCTTCTCCTCTCCTTGTGTGCTTTCATTCCTGTCGGAGGTGCTAGTAACTAGCTCAGCACCCTGTACTTCAGCAACATTAGCAGTCTGCTCAACGTGCGGTTCTTCAGCAGTCTCAGCCTCATCCTTATCCTGCTGTCCTACTCCGGATGGACCTGCTTCCTTATCTCTGGGTGGTATCTCCTCATTAGAGCTACTTCTGGTTGGCTCCTCATTCGGTTAACGGAATTGAACACTTTTCCCTTTGGTTTGCTCCGCCACATTAAAAGCTCCAGACTGCAAGAGTTGATCAAGCTCTTTGTCAGACATTGCTTCCTCCTCTGGCACTATTTCTCCACTAGCATCAACTTTTAGAATAGTGACAGTGATCCTTCCACCTTCCTTTGCTTTACCCTTCCTCTTTTTTTCAGCTTCGATTCCTTGCTGGGAAGCCTCCCGTGCTGCCTGCTCTAACAATCGAGCAGCCCTCTTTGCCTCGGCACGTTCATCGACAGCTGTCTTAATTTGCTCGAAATTTCAATCTCGAACCTCGAACATCATCTGCTCGAGCTTCTTCTTATACGTTTTTTGCTCCTTTGCCCTTTTTTCTCTGCCTGCCTCTTCCTCTTCCTTTCTCTTATTCCTTTTAATCTTTCAGATAGAGGCTTGGATGACTAAGGACTAGCCTTCTTCTGTGCCTCTATTTCCGGAGTCTTAGCCTCCTGCTCTGGGGTCTCCTTAGCAGCTTCCTTCTGCTCCTGCTCCGATAGCTTCTGCAATCATCTCCTGGGCCTCTTCTGCTCTTCCTTCTCAGGCTCAGCAGGAGTGGGGACGTCCATAGAAAGCGTATCCAGTGGCTTCTGAACCCGCCTCTTAGTCCTCTTCTTCTCAAGCGTAGTGATCTCTGTTCGGGGCCTCTTAGGAATAGTAGCAGCGAGAGGATCTAGTTGAGCAGTGGGCACATGAACGCCTCCTCCTAGATCAAGCTTCTCAATCTCTTCGAGCTCCTCAAAGCACTTCTCTGTCTCTGCTTCTTTCCGAGCAACCGCTATCTCCTCCGACGTCATAGCGATAGCATGCTCCAATCTTTAGAATGCTAGCTCTGCTGGGTGTGGGTGCTCAGGAGATGTAGGAACATCTTTATCCACGTTCGATTTTCTCTTCAGAATCTTTGGGCGTCTGGGATCGGGATGGTGTGTTGCCTTTTTCGTTTGAGGAATGAAATCCATCGGAAGAAGCTTCTCCCCTTCATCAAGCTTCTTCCTGTGGAAGAACATCTCAATGAACTTGCTAATATTTAGCCCAAAGTTCACGTTGGAAGAGAATGTTCCATCCTTCTTGACAGTCACATTCTTCCAGACATGCTCCAACCACCGTCCAAAGAAGAACTCCGCCCAGTTCCCTTTTATCCCGTCAATAATTGCCATCATCATGGCATACTTGTGTGCGGATAGCTGTGAGTATGATCCAGCATCACACTGGAACATTTTGATCACAAGCTCAGCCAGGAGCTTGTATTCCTCCCTAAATTGATTGATGGGGGTTGTTGGTCCCTTATGATCAGAGTCGTCGTGGTTACAATAAAGTACACACACGAAGTGCAGCGGAATAGATTATGTTTTCTTGTATTTAAATTATTCTCAACTTTATTTTTCGTTAAGGTTTTCTTAGGTTACCTTTTCAGTTATTCACTAGTAACGTGGTTACTAGGTTTTAAAACATAATAGCTCGAAAAGCAGTAACAACAAGACAACATACAATTTATAGTGGTTCGATCAAATGATCTACGTCCACTCCTTAGCCGAATCGCTAAGAATTTTACTAAAAAGTATACGGTGTATAAAGAGTTGCCTTTCCTGTTAAGCAAACAGCCTTCTGAAGATCTATCTGCTTTACGGCTATCTTCCGATACCCCGAACTTTCCTGGTGTAGCTCCGGCTGAGTCAAGGGCGCACCTTCGTAAAACTCGCTTTCACCACTTACTTTGGAGGAGTTTAGAGTTCCCTCCGAACTATTGTGTGTACTCGGCTTCAGTGCCCGCCTTAATCATTTTCTTCACAAGAAATTGACTGCTGGATGCTTTCCTTAAAAGGAAAGTGATCCCAATGATTGAAGATTCTTGAACCAGTTCAAGAATCACTCAGATGAATGTCAGACGTAGTGAGACACTCGGAGTGTTGAAGGGCTTTGAATATCTCTAGATTGTACCTTTCAACTGGACTGCTCTCTTGCCTTTTTGCTTTTTGGATTCTTTCGTATATTGAATTTTCTGGTTTGAGAGTGAGCAGCTCCTGCATTTTCTTTTGACTTCCCTTTTATAGTTATGATCTTGAAGTTTGAGTCGACAGATCCGTTTAGACACAACGGATCTTTCTCCTTAAATACGGGTAGCTAATTATTGATTTTCTGCTTTTGGACAGGCTTTTCCGTCCTACTTCTGACATGGCTAATTGTCGTGCGTTGGTCAGAATGGCGGTGTAGCAGTCGTTCTGTTTTGCTTTGCTGAGCTTCTGCTGGTACGGGATGCTGGATCTCTTTCAGCATGCTTTTGATCTCCTTGCACAGCGAGTGTTTTGTCTGCTACTCCAGCATCTTCAGCAGTCAAGAATGTGTTTGTCGAATGCTGATCTTCTTAGCATTCTTAATTCGGGCAGCCTTCAGCATTGTTCGATGTTTGCTGAGATATTTCAATTGGCCTATTCTATCACAACATGATGTTTTAACCTATACAGGACATTGCATCGGATGCTAAGCTATGCTAAGGTTCAACAATGATCGACCGTCTACTAAGGATTGATCCAACAAAACCTTTTACAATAATAACCTAAGGGTAATTTACAAGTATTTTCCCAACAGGGGTTGCGACTATGAAAGTGATCGGCTCCCCCTTGTTGTCCTTCACCAACTCCGGCTTCTTCCATAACTTCCATCGCCTCTTCATCTCCTCAACGTCATTGGGCTTGTACGTAGCCACACGCTCACCTTTGTTCGGAAGACCGAACTTAGCCGCCAAAATATCTGCGCTCACCTCCAGAATAGTCCCAAAGACCGATTTCTTGAATGATTTATGGGTCGACTCTTCAACTGCCGCGTGGGCATAAAATTCAAACATGATTGTGCGTGAACTCTGCTAGCTCCTCCTGCATAGTAGAACATCTTCAACCTTCGTAGAGCATCTGTTCTTCCGACTCGCTGATCTTTAAATCAACAGGTTGAGAACCTGAGGTTGAGACAACCTCCTTTGCTGGCGACGCTGGAGCAGATCTCTTACTACAGAAAGGCTTCTTGGGCTTCCATTTGCTGGGATCTCTCTTAGCGAAGAATGCTAAGTCCTCAGAGTTAGCAACGGGTGTCGATGAAGCTTGTGCCACGACTGCTTCATTCTTCTTCGACTGCTGGATTATAAACTCGTGAGTTTTAAGTTGAGCAAATACCTCGGATGTTGACATCTAGCTGAGGTCCTTCTCGCTCAAGCTCGTCATCTTTACAAACCAGTCTTCTCTAGGGAAGAGTTTAGAAATGATCTTGTTTTTAATCTCCCCATTGTCATATGTCTTTCCCAGGTTGCGAAGTGATATGTGTGTAAAATGACCTATTTTTCGATGTGTGAGCGTGCATGTTTATGGCCATTTTACCCTCATATCATATACTTTCGTTGCTCTTTTGTCTTGTTTTCGTGTTTGAAATGTTGTAGGACGTGTTTTGACCATAATATGGCATATTTGGTGGAGTTTTGGAGGAAAATCGTCCGAGTTTGGAATCCGAGGAGGTTAGGTCCATCCAAGCGGATCGAAAGGAGAGTTTCAGAGGCTTGGAGGAGTCGCCCGGCTGAGCCTGCTTTGCTCGATCGAGCTGAGCTGGACAGAGGGCTCGCTCGGTCGAGCAGTGTAGGCTCGACCGAGCCATGTTGACAGAGAGCAGGCTCGGCCGAGCGGGTCTGGCTCGGCCTAGCCAAATCGTGCTTCCCAAATGTGCTGCGGTTCCGAAGATGGGTCGAGCGAGCCATGGTTGGCTCTGGCGATCCGAGGCCCTGTTTGCTCGCCTGTAAAAGGGAGAAAATTAGTTAATTGAAGAACTTTTGGCCAAAATTAAAATAACCGTCACTATACTTTTCCCTAGATTCATCTCCAAACCTCTCCCCAACCAAAATCAAGGGGAATCAAGCCACATTCCATCCATTTGGTGAAGATTGAAGAAGGAAGAGAGGTAGATTGGATTCAAGGAAGACAACCGAAGAAGATCAATCGTTGACCTTGAAGTTTTGTAATTATTCTTTCCATTTCCAATTTGTACTGTACTTAACTCAAGGTATGGAGAACTAATTTCATTAGTGAGTGTTGTATTACGAATATTGTGATGGATTGAATCGATTATGCTTGTTTACTTTCCTATGAGGGGTTGATTTGCAGTTGAGCTTGTTTTTGCCTAGTAGGTGTAGGTAATAGCCAGCCTTTAGGTAGTTGACGTGAACGTTGCAGCCAACACGCAGACGGAATCATCATGATAAGTGCATAATCTTATAGTTCGAGTTCCAATCCCTGTCCGGGGCTAGGATTGTAGGGCGATAATTGACGGTCGATTGGGAGTGGCCTAGGAGTTAATAACGTAGCTGTTTGCAATTCCAAGTGTCATCTACCGCTAGTTATTCGTAGCAAGTGACTAGCGACATTAGAGTCGGTTGCTCAACCTCATAGGAATTAAGATTCGTTTGCAACATAACTTGGTTAAATTCGGAACAATTGAAGTTTACAAACACTCACTATCTTCTAAGATTGTCGGATTTGATATCTTAAACTACCTAAACTATTGATTGAATTGCTTGATTGGAGAAGTTTGCATATTGCTTCATTGTTGATTGTTTACATTTAAAGCTTTGTTTACATTGAATTGCCTAGATAGAACAAAAATCAACGACTTTTGAGTAACCTAGCTATTGGTACCCTTCATATGAGTAGATGATATCCACTTGAGCGAATGGAAAAGAAACCGGATTGATAAATTTAACGTGTTAATTGTGTGTGCTTCACGCGGCTATCACGTTTTGGATATGTGTGTAAAATGACCTATTTTTGGATGTGTGAGCGTACATGTTTGTGGCCATTTTACTCTCATATCATATACTTTCGTTGCTCTTTTGTCTTGTTTTCGTGTTTGAAAATTTTTAGCACGTATTTTTAGCATAATATGGCATATTTGGTGGAGTTTTGGAGAAAAATCGTCCGAGTTTGGAGTGTGAGGAGGTTAGGATCGTTCGAGCGGAGCGAAAGGAGAGTTTCGGAGGCTTGGAGAAGTCGCCCGGCCGAGCGAAGCAGGCTCGGCCGAGCTGAGCCGGACAGAGGGCTCGCTTGGCCGAGCAGTGCAGACTCGACCGAGCTATGCTGACAGAGAGCAGGCTCGATCGAGTGGGCCTGGGTCGGCCAAGCAAGATCGTGCTTCCTAAATGTGCTGCGGTTCCCAGGATGGCTTGGGCGATCCGAGGCCCTGTTTGCTCGCCTATAAAAGGGGGAAAATAAGTTAATTGAAGAACTTTTGGCCAAAATTAGAATAACCGTCACAATATTTTTCCCTAGATTCATCTCCAAACCTTTCCCCAACCAAAATCAAGGGGAATCAAGCCACATTCTATCCATTTGGTGAAGATTGAAGAAGGAAGAGAGGTAGATTGGATTCAAGGAAGACAACCGAAGAAGATCAATCGTTGACCTTGAAGTTTTGTAATGAATTCTTTCCATTTCCAATTTGTATTGTACTTAACTCAAGGTATGGAGAACTAATTTCATTAGTGAGTGTTGTATTACGGATATTATGATGGATTGAATCGATTATGCTTGTTTACTTTCCTATGAGGGGTTGATTTGCACTTGAGCTTGTTATTGCCTATTAGGTGTAGGTAATAGCCAGCCTTTAGGTAGTTGACGTGAACATTGCAGCCAACACGCGGACGGAATCGTCGTGATAAGTGCATAATCTTATAGTTCTAGTTCCAATCCATGTGCGGTGCTAGGATTGTAGGGCAATAATTGACTGTCGATTGGGAGTGGCCTATGAGTTAATAACGTAGTTGTTTGCAATTCCTAGTGTCATCTACCGCTAGTTATCCATAGCAAGTGACTAGCGACATTAGAGTCGGTTGCTCAACCTCATAGGAATTAAAATTCGTTTGCAACATAACTTGGTTAAATTCGGAACAATTGAAGTTTACAAACACTCACTATCTTCTAAGATTGTCGGATTTGTTATCTTAATCTATCTAAACCATTGATTGAATTGCTTGATTGGAGAAGTTTGCATATTGCTTCATTGTTGATTGTTTACATTTAAAGCTTTGTTTACAATGAATTGCCTAGATAGAACAAAAATCAACGACTTTTGAGTAACCTAGCTACTGGTACCCTTCATATGAGTAGATGATATCCACTTGAGCGAATAGAAAAGAAACCGGATTGATAAATTTAACGTGTGAATTGTGTGAGCTTCACGCGGCTATCACGTTTTTGGCGCCGTTGCTGGGGAATCTTTTGGTAGGTCTTGTGGAATTATTGAAAGTTGAAGGATGGTATGCTAGGTGTTTGAGAAAATGTTTGTGTGAATAGTGTTACTAACATTGTTTTGATTGTTATTTGTGTTTGTTTGTTTTTGTTTAATTGTTTACATGTAATTGGTTTTGTGGATTTTTCCTAGGTGGTTTATGATCACTCGATCAAAGGCTAGAGAGCTTGAGGCAAGGAAACTTCAAGAAAGGAGAGAAAATATTCAAATCGAGTTTGATATGGCTAACCATGGGGAAGACACGGTTAGGATAGAAGAGTTGGAAAGGCAACTTGAGTTGATGAAAACTATGATCAATGAGAGGAATGGTCCGAGGAGACAACTTCAAAACCTTTTTCGACCTCAAGGGGAACCGATTACGGGAGGTTTTCGGTTAGGAGTAAATGCTACGCAGTTTGAAATAAAGCCGCAATTGGTCCAAATGATACAAAACAACCAATTTGGGGGGCATGTGACCAAGGATCCTAATGTGCATATATCTCGATTTTTGGAGATTACGGACATAATAAAGATCCACCAAGTCCCTCAAGATCAAATACGGTTGCAGTTATTCTCATTCTCCTCGAGAGATGGAGCTAGGAATTGGTTCGAAGGTTTGGATAAATCAAATATTGCTTCATGGGAAGAATTAAGAGAAAAGTTTCTATTCAAGTTCTTTCCGCCGAGTTTGACTTTGAAGAGGAGAGCCGACATAACGTCTTTTGGACAAAGGTATGTTGAGCCACTTTATGAAGCGTGGGAAAGGTTTCGTGAGCTACTTCGGAAATGTCCAAGACATAGTCTATCTAGGAGTCAACAAATTTGCCAATTCTATGGAGGATTGAATTATGAAACGAAGGTGATGTTAGATGCTTCCTCGGGAGGAGCATTTCTTGATCTTGAAGAGGAAGAAGCTTGGAGAACTATTGAGAAAATGGCTGAGAATAGTTTCCATTGGCCTAAGGAATGCAAGAATTATCAATCGGTTAAGTCGGTAAATGAGGCCAAGGAAAGTGAAGAATTCAAAGAGCAAATTGCAATCATGCAAAAGAAGCTTGATGCATTGTCTACATCGGGAAATAGAAATGAGGATATGATGGTAGTTCGGCATGAAGAGTCGCATCCGGAGAGTTTGAATTTTGTGAATAAAAGAATGGGGTTCAATGCTCGTCCCCAATATAATCCGCCGGGAAACATGTATTACCATCCGTCCAACCGATTTCACCCGAATTTTTCCTATGCTAATCCAAACAACGCTCTCAATCCTCCATTACAAATTGAAGGGGGAAGTAGTGGTCAAGGATATGCTGGGGGAAATAGTAGGTATGCAAACCAAGAACCGAGGAGGAATTTTAATGAAGAAATGGATAAGAGATTTGAAAAGTATGATGGCATGTTTGCTGAGATCCAACTTCAAATTTCTTCCATTGCGAAGCAATTAAGTGGTAAGCACCAAGCTGGGAAATTTCCAAGTGACACGGAAGTGGTGCAAAAGAAAGGTTGTAACATGGTAGAAGGTGAAAGTAGGATGGAGGAAAACTTGGAAGTGATGACCCCTAAGATTGAAATGGGGGAAGTTGAAGAAGAGTTGAAAGTAGACATTGAAGAAGAGAAAGAAGTTGAAGTATAAATTCAGAACAAAGAATCAGAAAAGGATGAGCAAACTGAGAACGTGAATTTCTTTGATTATGTGAAGAAAGGTGACATCGAAATGCCTTTATCGGAGGAGATAGAAAGGGTACCTATGTTGGATAAGTTAGTTGGAGAAGAAGAGATATTGGATAGTAGCACTTGTGAACTTGAAGAGAAGAATATTGCTAGTAAAAAGGAAGATCCCGAAGGTTTCGTAGTCGGATGTAAGATTGGAGACAAGTGTATTAAGAAGGCATTGTGTGATTCCGGAGTGAGTGTCAACCTTATGTCATGGGACTTGTATAAAGAGTTGGAGGTTGGGAACATCAAATCTACAAGTCAAGTGCTCCAATTGGCTAATCATGCTTTATTTTTCCCAAAAGGGGTGGTTGAAGATGTCCATGTCGAAGTGTTAACGTTTACCTTCCCGGGAGACTTTCTTGTAGTTGACATGAAGAATAAGGGGGGTATACAACTAATCTTCGAGAGGCCATTTTTGCATACGACCGATGCCTTATTTGACATGAAACATGGTGAACTTACATTCCGTTGTTGTGGCAAGGAAGTAGTGTTTTCTTTACCCCCGAAGAATGTGGATGCAAGTGAAGTTGAGAAAGCTGGGAAAAAGAAAAGGATGAAGGATGTTCTTGATCCGGGTTTAAAACTTATGAGTGAGGAGAATGAAGTCTACAAAGATCCGGGGGATGAAGAGGAACTTGATCAAACTCGTATGAAGAAAGCTTGAGTGGATACGGATCCACCACGAAGTGCAAGAAGGAAGTTTCTTTTCCCAGAGGAGCATGTGATCATTGATCGAGGTATGAGTTCCGGTTCAGCACCTTTTGACCACGATTGACATGAGGTATGATCGTCGAGCTTTCGACGTTAAACAAGCATTTATTGGGAGGCAACCCAATGTTTAAATTTTGTTACTTTGCATTTTTGAATAATGGTTTGTTAGTGATTTTTGTTGAATAATGTGATTTGTTGTTGTGAAGGGTTCCTAATTGTTTGTGGTGCTACACTTTCATTTGACAATGTGTGTATGAAGGATAGAAAGGATGGAAGGCAACATGATCGGGAAGATGTCAAAAAGAGGGCGAAAATAGGCGAAAGCAGGGGTAGCTCGGCCGAGCGGTGCAGGCTCAGCCGAGCTGGGTCGAACACCTCGGACAGAGGCCTCGCTCGGTCGAGTGAGGCAGGCTCGACCGAGCTCAAGCGTGCCAGCCCAGCCGCGCGGACAGACCCTTCGCTCGGCCGAGCCATCTCACGCTCGGCCGAGCCGCGCGCAGTTTTAAAAGCTCGGGCGAGAAATTGCCTGACCCATTTGCATCTCGGTCGAAATTTCACTTCTCAAATTTTCTCCCATACTTTTGTGCATTGAATTGTTCTATCCTCATCTCACATTTCAATTTTACCTATAGCTAATAGGCATGAAATTGGGGTTCCTTCTTTTTCTTCCATTTGCAGGCCTGAGGGTTTTAATGACGATGAACATGCACGGTACATTGAGTTGACACAAAAGCAAGTGATTGGAACTACATACTTATGCCGAGACATTTTGGAAGCTTTGGATTTGAAGAAGGATATGTCTGATTTTCAATTTATGTTTGCTTTGTTGAATGGACTGGAATTCTCCATTGGTGGATGGTTAATGGAGAGTTGGAACAACACTTGCAAATCTGCAAATTCAATTATCTGTGGTGGTGGCTTGATGTTGCCAATTTTTGAATTTTTTGGTGTTGTGGGGTCAGGAATTTTTGCTCCGGGTTTGAGCCTTGATACAACTGCATTGGTTACGAAAGCTTTTTTGGTCCCATCTAAGTTTGATGATTGTTATTTCTACAAATTTGGTGATATGGGAATTGAACTGCCTAACCGTGCTTTGACTGAGATTGATGATCTGCGTGACCATTCCAACTGGTTGATGAATTCCGAAGCTCATCTGGATATGTCTAGATTAATTGTTGCTCGGTGTGAAGAGGTGATTCCGATGCCATGTCAGCATTGCTGTAGGATTCAGCCACCACAGGATGAAGAGGGCGGCCGAATGCCATGGAATGAGAGCGCACCGGTTACCTTTTTACAAACTTAGTCTAACTTGACTAAGTTTGGGGGGAGTGGTCAGTATCCGGCGCTCTTCTCTGGTTTACTCTTCTATCCCTATCTCTATCTTTATCCTTAGTTTAGATTAGTTTGTTGAATTTGAATAACATTGGTCATTCGATATGGTTGTAATATGATATTGATCTACTTTTGTTTGATTGTGGATTTTGGGATGTTGAATTTGATTTGCTTCTATTTCTATTGAATGGTTGTGATGAATCATTTCGCGAGATTGCATGAGTTGAATTCTTTCTATTTGGCTTTGGTGTGTGGATATGTATAATGGTTTGGTATGAATGGTTGTGCTAGTGGATAAATGTTATAATTTTTCTTGAGATATTGGTTTGTGGAAAGATTGGTTGATATGAGAGCTTATTTGGCTTTGTTATGTTAAAATTGTTTGGTGGTGTTGTATTGATGAGTAGTAGGTGCAAATAAGGAATGTAGAGCAGTTTGATCATGTCTACCGATGGGTAACACCTTCTATCGTTTCTCCTACCATTTAGTTTCAATTTAATTGTTCATGGCATGTAGATTGTTAATTAGGATGTTGTGTGCTTGTCGTGTGTGTATGATGAACCCAAATGAGAATTGGAGATTGGAATCATGATCTACTTTGTAAGGCTTAAAATTTGCTTTGACCAATGATAGGGCATAATCTAGTTGTTAACGCGTGCTCGAATTGAACTTTTGAATTGCCGAGTTTTGTGTGAGGTTAATGCCTAGGACTTGACAAAAGCCGAGAGTTTTTGAGCCATGATATTGTCATACTTTGATCGGTTGTGAGTGGCAAGGTTGAGAGCACAAAATCTAGAACTTGAATAGATTCTCTATCTATTTGACATGAGTTTGGTAACTAAAAGATGATCTTAGGCCATCAATTCTTAGTCCTTCCTTTCACTTCGGGAGTATAAGGTTGTTGATATCATAATTTTGCCCTTCATACCCTTGTTTCCCGTGATTGTGCTTAAATGGAGAATTTTCTTTGAAATTATTAGGACAAAATTTGGGGGGGAATGAGTGTATGAGGGTGAATACGGAGATGAGAGTTGGGATGGGAATCATTTGGTATCTTTGAGTTGTGATTGTTGAGGCAATAAAAGTATTGATTGAAGGATTGATATGAATCCTAGAAAAATGGGTACCAACAAAAATTTGGGTACTTAAAAAGAAAAAAAAGGAAAAGAGAAAAAGAAAAAGAAAAAGAAAAGCATCATGAATGAAAAAATGATGGTGCTAGAAAAAATGAGAAAAAGAAAGAAAAGAAAAATATACATGAGAGTTGATTGATGAAAAAGCCTCAAAGTTAGAAGTGGATTGAAGAGAATAAGTTTGGGGGTTTTGGGATATGGAGAAGTTCGTCACTTTAGCCCAAAACCACCTACCTTTTTAGTAAGCCACGTTATAACCGAAAACAAAGACCTTTTTGATTTTAGGAGCCAACTAATTGTAGTATAGTGGTGAGAATTGTTTCAAGCCTATGGAAATAGTGCTCGATATCTTGTGAATGAGTGAATTCATCAAACCCTAAACACGTAAGGGAGTGCTTTCATTTCTTTATCCAATGTTGATGAGTGGTTTAAGTCGGTAGCATTAACCGTGTCACAAAATTAGGTGATAATCTCGTTCGATAAGAGCATGCCATGATGACTAAGATGAGCTATGAGGTTGTTTGATGAGGTTTATTGATTGCCTTACTTTGTTTTGATTGTGGACAACCAAAGGTTCAAGTTTGGGGGATTATGATATGTGTGTAAAATGACCTATTTTTCGATGTGTGAGTGTGCATGTTTGTGGCCATTTTACCCTCATATCATATACTTTCGTTGCTCTTTTGTCTTGTTTTCATGTTTGAAATATTGTAGGACGTGTTTTGAGCATAATATGGCATATTTGGTGGAGTATTGGAGGAAAATTTTCCTAGTTTGGAGTCCGAGGAGGTTAGGTTCGTCCGAGCGTAGCGAAAGGAGAGTTTCGGAGGCTTGGAAGAGTCGCCCGGCCGAGCGAAGCAGGCTCGGCCGAGCGAAGCCGGACAGAGGGCTCGCTCAGCCAAGCAGTGCAGGCTCGACCGAGCCATGCTGACAGAGAGCAGGCTCGGTCGAGCGAGTCTGGCTCGGCCGAGCTAGATCGTGCTTTCCGAATGTGCTGCGGTTCCCAGGATGGCTCGGGCGAGCCATGGTTGGCTCGGGCGATCCGAGGCCCTGTTTGCTCGCCTATAAAAGGGGGAAAATCAGTTAATTGAAGAACTTTTGGCCAAAATTAGAATAACCATCACGATACTTTTCCCTAGATTCATCTCCAAACCTCTCCCCAACCAAAATCAAGGGGAATCAAGCCACATTCCATCCATTTGGTGAAGATTGAAGAAGGAAGAGAGGTAGATTGGATTCAAGGAAGACAACCGAAGAAGATCAATCGTTGACCTTGAAGTTTTGTAATGAATTCTTTCCATTTCCAATTTGTATTGTACTTAACTCAAGGTATGGAGAACTAATTTCATTAGTGAGTGTTGTATTACAGATATTGTGATGTATTGAATCAATTACGCTTGTTAACTTTCCTATGAGGGGTTGATTTGCACTTGAGCTTGTTTTTGCCTATTAGGTGTAGGTAATAGTCAGCCTTTAGGTAGTTGACGTGAACATTGTAGCCAACACATGGACGAAATCGTCGTGATAAGTGCATAATCTTATAGTTCTAGTTCCAATCCCTATGCGGTGCTAGGATTGTAGGGCGATAATTGACGGTCGATTGGGAGTGGCCTAGGAGTTAATAACGTAGTTGTTTGCAATTCCTAGTGTCATCTACCGCTAGTTATCCTTAGCAAGTGACTAGCAACATTAGAGTCGGTTGCTCAACCTCATAGGAATTAAAATTCGTTTGCAACATAACTTGGAAAAATTCGGAACAATTGAAGTTTACAAACACTCACTATCTTCTATGATTGTCGGATTTGTTATCTTAATCTATCTAAACCATTGATTGAATTGCTTGATTGGAGAAGTTTGCATATTGCTTCATTGTTGATTGTTTACATTTAAAGCTTTGTTTACATTGAATTGCCTAGATAGAACAAAAATCAACGACTTTTGAGTAACCTAGCTATTGGTACCCTTCATATGAGTAGATGATATCCACTTTAGCGAATAGAAAAGAAACCGTATTGATAAATTTAACGTGTTAATTGTTTGTGCATCTAACATCACCTTCGTTTCATAATTCAATCCTCCATAGAATTGGCAAATTTGTTGACTCCTAGATAGACTATGTCTTGGACATTTCCGCGTGAAGCACACACAATTAACATGTTAAATTTATCAATCCGGTTTCTTTTCTATTCGCTCAAGTGGATATCATCTACTCATACGAAGGGTACCAATAGCTAGGTTACTCAAAAGTCGTTGATTTTTGTTCTATCTAGGCAATTCAATGTAAACAAAGCTTTTAATGTAAACAATCAACAATGAAGCAATATGCAAACTTCTCCAATCAAGCAATTCAATCAATGGTTTAGGTAGATTAAGATAACAAATCCGACAATCTTAGAAGATAGTGAGTGTTTGTAAACTTCAATTGTTCCGAATTTGACCAAGTTATGTTGCAAACAAATTTTAATTCCTACGAAGTTGAGCAACCGACTCTAATGTCGCTAGTGACTTGCTACGGATAACTAGAGGTAGATGACACTAGGAATTGCAAACAGCTACGTTATTAACTCCTAGGCCACTCCCAATCGACCGTCAATTATCGCCCTACAATCCTAGCACCGGACAGGGATTGGAACTCGAACTATAAGATTATGCACTTATCACGACGATTTCGTCCGCGTGTTGGCTGCAACGTTCACGTCAACTACCTAAAGGCTGGCTATTACCTACACCTAATAGGCAAAAACAAGCTCAACTGCAAATCAACCCCTCGTAGGAAAGTAAACAAGTATAATCGATTCAATCCATCACAATATCCGTAATACAACACTCACTAATGAAATTAGTTCTCCATACCTTGAGTTAAGTGCAATACAAATTGGAAATGGAAAGAATTCATTACAAAACTTCAAGGTCAACGATTGATCTTCTTCGGTTGTCTTCCTTGAATCCAATCTACCTCTCTTCCTTCTTCAATCTTCACCAAATGGATGGAATGTGGCTTGATTCCCCTTGATTTTGGTTGGGGAGAGGTTTGGAGATGAATCTAGGGAAAAGTATCGTGACAGTTATTCTAATTTTGGCCAAAAGTTATTCAATTAACTGATTTTCCCCCTTTTATAGGCGAGCAAACAGGGCCTCGGATCGCCCGAGCCATCCTGGGAACCGCAGCACATTTGGGAAGCACGATCTGGCTCGGCCGAGCCAGACCCGCTCGATCGAGCCTGCTCTCTGTCAGCATGGCTCGGTCGAGACTGCACTGCTCGGTCGAGCGAGCCCTCTGTCCGGCTTAGCTCGGCCGAGCCTGCTTTGCTCGGCCGGGCGACTCCTCCAAGCCTCCAAAACTCTCCTTTCGCTCCGCTCGGATGAACCTAACCTCCTCGGACTCCAAACTCGGATGATTTTCCTCCAAAACTCCACCAAATATGCCATATTATGCTCAAAACACGTCCTACAACATTTCAAACACGAAAACACGAAAACAATACAAAATTGCAATGAAAGTATATGATATGAGGTGAAAATAGCCACAAATATGCACACTCACACATCGAAAAATAGGTCATTTTACACACATATCACGAAGCTCTCCAACAATATTGTTGAACCTTTCTTCCATAGCTTGAATAGATTCTCCTGCTATCATAGAGAAAGATTCATACTTGTCAACAACTACCTATAGCTTGTTGCGCTTCATCTGATCGGTCTCCTGGGAAGATTCGCAGACGTAGTCCCACATTTCCTTTGCCGTATCAAAGTCCAAGGCTTTGTTTGCCATCAACGACGGCAAGGAGTCAAGGATTAGCTTCTTTGCTAGGTGCTCCAACCTCTCTTCTTGTCCTCCGTTGTATATTCATCGAACGACTTTGTGACCATCGGAGGTGGTCTCGGCTGTCCATCAACAACTGGTCCTACAAAAATGTTAGGTTTCATAATTTAAATTGGACCTTTAGCGAGAACATCCGCCATCTCCGGATGTATGCTTTGCAGCTGGATGGTGGCAAGCTTCTGCCTTGATTTGAACTTCTCCTAAGGGGGTTTATGCGGAATACCTGGATTGCGAAACCCTGAAGAACGAGTGCGCGGAGATTCCTCTTGATCTTTCCCACGCACAAAGATTTAATTCCTAACAGATTGAGGAAATAAATCTTATGAAAATAAGATAATTATTTTCGAATAAACAAGGAGAGAGAGAGAAGAGAGAAAATCCTCCTGATCTAATCTTCTGATCTGTATCCCAACTCAATCTGAATATTTGGTGAAGATTCCCTTCAGATTCCTTGCCCGATTGAGAAGCAGAATTTCCACCTCGTTTCTCAGATCTAGTCGATCACCACAGCTCCCAAAACCTGGTTTGCTGTGTGCAACTTATGATCTTGTGGTGTGTTGAGATCTGAGGAATTGAAGCCTATTTATAGGAAAATACTGGACTTCTATTGGGCTTGAGTTTCATGGGCCAGACCAGGGACCAGAATGCAAATAGCAAATCAGGCCTATCAATTAATTAATTCCCATATTCAACCCAGAATATAATTAATTAATTAATTAATATTGATTCATTCCACCAGAGAATCAATACTGTCCTACCTATTTACAACCACGTTTTGAGGTATGGGTTGCATGGGCTCGGTATATCCCCACATTTAAGGTTATAGACATTCTTTAATTAATTTAAGCTCTGATAAGCTATTTAATTAATTAACATCTTATATTCCTGAATCAATCCACTCAAACATTTTCACTTATACTTGAACTTAATCAACCTGCAGGACTTTAGCATAACGAACCTTTGAGCTGTTCAGGGAATGTCACCATCCTATACTGGATGTGGTTACCTAGTTCCAGTACCAGACAGTCATACACAAATTGCTATTACCCAAGATACAGATATACAAGCTCAACTAGAGCCTTTCACTGCAACTCAAAGTAATACACAATCTGCATATACTTCTGTACCTTCATATAGGCTTAGGATCTCATCAAGCCATAGAGATCTAGATTCTTTTAATGTCAAATAAAAAAATTGATCTCGACTTAGGTCCTTATCAATGTGTGCCCCACACTATCATACCAAGCCATCCAAGATAAGATGCTTATTACTGCGTATGTTGCAGCCTACACCGACAGTTTATCCTTCAACTGTCTCAGCTGTGATAACCATTTATATCTCGCTAGGTCAAACGATCCATACGATCTTCGGTGATCTTCTAAACACCGTATGATCTCCCTATCGACGAGATAATAGGATAACTGCGTTTGCGACACATGTTTGATAATTCAGACAGGAGATGAACATACAACATTTATGATTCCCAGTATATTAACCAATTGACCTTGTATATAATATACCAATCATAATGCTTTTAGTATATAAATCCATCAATTTCCCACTTATACTCAAAGCATTATACAGGTGCTTTCCAGAGTATAACGCGTCTAAACTAATCTAGCTATTACATCAAACATTCTACGTGGATAGCTTTGCCCTCAGCCCAAAGTTACATACATACATCTCGTAGAGCTTCTGAGGCAGAACCTTTGTGAATGGATCCGCTAGATTATTTCTTGTATCAATCTTCTCTACTAGCAAATCACCCCTTACTACGATTTCTCGTATAATATGGTACTTCCTTTCAACGTATTTCGTTGCTCTGTGAGTTCGTGGTTCCTTTGAATTAGCCACAGCTCCCGAATTATCACAATATATCGTGATGGTCTTGGGCGGCTTAGGAATCACGTCCCACTACAGAAGGAAGTTTCGAAACCATACTGCTTCCTTCGAAGCTTCAGAAGCTGCCACATATTTTGTTTCCATGGTGGAGTCCGCAATGCACTTCTGCTTTGCAGTCCTCCATGATATGGCCCCACCTCCCAATGTAAACACATAGCCAGAGGTGGACTTCTTTTCATCTCGGTCTGCCTGGAAATCCGAATCAGTATAACCCACAGGGCACAACTCCACACACTGATAGACGAGACAATAGTCTCTAGTCCTTTTCAGGTATTTGATTATGTGCTTTACCGCAGTCCAATGCGCCTGTCCAAGGTTAGACTGGTATCTCGCTAACATGCCTACAGCAAAGCAGATATCTGGCCTCGTACATAGCATTGCATACATGAGGCTCCCCACGGCCGATGCATACGGCACGTTCCTCATTTCATCTTTCTCCCTTTGTGTCACCGGACACTGATCCTTGGAAAGATATATGCCATGTCCGAAGCGTAACAGACCTTTCTTGGTAGTTTGCATGCTGAAATGGGCAATCACAGTATCCACATATGATCCTTGAGACAAGGTCAGCATCCTCTTACTGCGCTCCCGCAATACTTTTACCCCTAGGATGTATCCTACCTCCCCAAGGTCCTTCATATGAGACTGCTCGGATAACCACCCCTTTATGCCCGACAATACTTCCACATTGTCGCCAAATAGGAGAATATCATCTACATAATGTGCAAGGAACACCACGCTTCCGCTGACACACAAACGGTACACTCAACTCTCGTTTGAGCATTGTGAAAATCCATAGGATTTAATCACTTCATCAAAATGCAGATTCCATGACCGTGAAGCTTGTTTAAGTCCATACAACGACTTCCTTAGCTTCCAGACCAAATGTTCTTCGCCCTTCTGCAAATAACCTTCTGGCTGTTGCATATAGATGTCCCTACCTTCTTCAAGGTACCCATTTAGAAACGTGGTTTTGACATCCATCTGGCAGATTTCCAGGTCCTTATGTGCTGCTATGGCTAGGAGTATACGAATGGACTTAAGCATGGATACCGGTGAGAAGGTCTCGTCATAGTCTACACCTTCTTTCTGACTATAACCCTTCGCCACCAGCCTTGCTTTGAAAGCTGTAATCTCACCATTCGCTCCTTTCTTTCTTTTGTATACCCATTTGCACCCTATGGCTCGACAGCCATCTGTATAAGTTTTCTGGTATACATCCATAGCAGTAATGGATTCTATTTCCGAATCCATGGCGATCAGCCATTTGTCTGCATCTTTATCAGATACCGCCTCATCATAAGTCCAGGGATCGGTATCATCCAGTCCATTTTTCGGGATCAAGTCTGAAGACTCTCCCATGAACATGTACCTTTCGGGTTGGTGGATAACCCTCCCACTGCGATGAGGCATCTGAGCCGTGTTAGTAGTTGGCACAGTACGCGTTGGTCCCATACTTTTCATTAGTGGCAGTGTTGGTATAACCTCACCTGTTACAGGTGGATTTACCACTACACTGGGCTTCCTGATGGAATTGCTTCCTTGTCCTCAAGCTCGTGGAGGACAATTTCACTCTTGGATCTGTGGTTTCTCACATATTCATCCTCCAAGAATCTTGCGTTGGTACTGACAACAACTTTTTGATTCTCAGGACAATAGAAGTAACCACCTTTCGTTTGCCTGGGATATCCTACAAACAGCATCAGCTTACACCTACTTTCTAACTTATCAAGTTCCTTTGTCAGCACATATGCTGGACAACCCCAAACCCTCACTCTGTTCAAACTTGGCTTTCGCCCATACCAGAGTTCCAGAGGTGTTTTAGGAACTGATTTAGAAGGTACCAGGTTAAGCAAGTAGGCCGCTGTCTCCAAGGCATATCCCCAAAAAGAAATTCGAAAGCTTGCATAACTCATCATCGACCTGACCATTTCAAAGAGAGTTCTATTACTTCTTTCCGCTACACCATTTTCTTGAGGGGTTCCTAGTGCAGTCCACTGGGATGTAATCTCGTTGTCTGACAAGTACTGCAAGAACTCGTTACTGAGGTATTCTCCACCACGATCTGATCATAGTGTTTTGATAGTCTTACCTAGCTTCTTTTCTACCTCAGTCCTAAACTCTTTGAATTTCTCAAAGCATTCGGACTTATGGCGAAGCAAATAGACATATCCAAATCTTGAGTAATCGTGAATGAATGTGGTGAAGTACTCATAACCTCCACGAGCTGGCGTGGACATTGGTCCACATAAGTCAGAGTGGATCAATTCCAACACATTCTCTGCTCGAGACTGACTTGCCTTAAAAGGCCTGGTGGTCATCTTTCCCACTATACAAGATTCTTAGATTTGATGCGGTACCACTTGAAAAGAATCAAAGAGCCCATCGCATGCTAATCTTTTAATCCTCTTTAGATTGATGTGACCTAGTCTCAAGTGCCAGAGATATGTTTGATCCTCATCGAAAGAAAACTTTCTCTTTGAATGATTATTATTATTGGATGAGTTTGCAACATTCACGGAAGATTTATGCATACAATCAATGATATAGAGAGAGTCAATCAGTTTACCATGACATATAACACCGTTATTACCAATGATAGAAACTCCACTATAAAAAGTAATTGAATATCCATCATTAAACAACTTGGAACCTGAAATTAAGTTCCACCGAAAAACCGGCACATATAAAATATCTCTCAAAATCAAATCATTTTTTTCAAAGCATAAAGTAAAATCTCCAATGGCTACTGCTGAGACTCACTCTCCTCAGCCGATTGAGATGGTAATCTCGCCATGCTTCAGTTGCCTTGTCGGCCTGAACCCCTGCAAAGTATAACAAACATGATCAGTAGCTCCAGTATCCACTACCCAATAATGGGTAGAAACTGGTGCTAAACATGTTTCCGTTATAAATGCACATGACGTACCATGTCTACCCGTGCTAGGCACTAGAAAATTTACTTTACTTCGCTTGCGTTTGCATGGCCTGGTGATAATTTCCGCCTCATTTATTTCATCAAACTTTTTAAGCATTTCTTTTGCTTCAGCAACTGCCTTGTCAAGAGCTGACAAAGTTGGAGCAAACTCAAATGCCATCATGTTAGATTTCTCTCGCAACAGGGCCCTGAGTAAATCATGAAGAAGAAACTTACGTCTGACACTGAGAGATTTGATGAAATCATCATAAGAATTAGATAGAGAGTGCAGGACAATGTTTATTTCAGCCCGCTTATTAATTCGTCCACCTCTCTTTCTATACTTTCTTATGATTCTCATCATACTGATGAAGTGTAGAACCAACGAACTCCCCTCAGTCATTTTCTTGCAAATCAGGTCATTCACACGATCATAACTGATAGTTCGTCTCACCTTCCCATATACTTCCACAAGGTCCCTCCATATCTCAACAGCTGTCCGGTATTTCTTGTACTTGAGCCTTAATTCTCTAGACTGATTGTTCATGATGAAAAAGTAGGCAAAATCATCAGAAGCTTCCCATCTGTCATAGAACTCTCGCTCATAGCCAGTACATTTCTAATACTGAGGAGATTGTGGGTCCATGTAAAGTACATAGGCATGTTTTGCATTACAGAGTATTTCCATGAAGCAAAATTTCCATTCAGGAAAATTGGGACCAGTTAAAGGGTTTAGTGCTAAGAGGTTTACAATATGAATAGACATGTCTGAAAACAATAAATTAAAGCAGAAATTAAAACATAGTCGCAAACTATTGAAACAATTAAATATTGAAACCTTATGATAAAGCAATATTAATGTTTCCTCCAATTTGCCTAAGTATTACTATTGCAAGCCACACATGTGGACGTTTACAACAAAACACTTAACCGGACTGCATCTTTCAATTCCAGTCGTTTAATTGCAATCCATGCTCAAGTTCCTTAGACAAATGGAATTAATAATTGGAGACTAACTTAAGACCATATTATCCTACTGAGCATACTCTGGATATTATCTAGGCTAGCTTACCACAAAAGCCAACCCTCCCATATAAGGATCTATTAGAACACACCAGATCCCTATAATAAGGCTGTCTCATTTAATTCAATCCCTAGAGAACTTATGAAAATTCAATATGCAAGCTACACATGTAGATGTTTACGCATGAACTCCCACTTCTCACATGAAAAAAATGTTTGTTTTAAGAAATCCTATCTATTAGAACTTATGAATAATAAATTAAGTAAGCTACACATGTAGACGTTTACCTAATAAATTACCCACTTCCAATAAAGGATCGCTTTGTGGAAGTCTTACTAATCTATGAGCTTAGTAATTTTTAGTTCATAAGGTTCAATTCCACAGATTATTTTATGTAGCCATAATTATAACATTGCTAAAATTCTATCATGCATAGTATGAACCCCGAATTTATAGTTATATTTAATTACACAAAATAAATCACATAGCATGCTATAAAGCTGTAAATAAAAGTAGTAAACGTGCTCCTATTATCTACAACATGCTTATATACTGCGCAATTAAATTAAACACATATATAATGCGAAGACAGATAATAAAACAAATAAAAAAAATATCCTTGTGGCCCCATGATACAAAATAAAATTAATTCTAACTATTACAAGTTAGAATTAATCATACAGATCTTCGACTGGGCTCCCACTACTTGGACTGTGATCTGAATTTATTTTCTGAATCTGGGCCTCCAAGATTTGATCCATCAGAAAATTGGACAACTGGGCCAGTTAACCAAATCGCAGGCCTAGACACACATTACAAGCCCAATAGCCAGCAAGAACTTGGCCCGATGAGCCACCACCGGCGAACCACCGCCGTCGGCGACTCGCCGCCACCGTCAGGGCTCTCAGAATCGCGCAACAGCCATGCACGTACGTGCATGGTGGCAGCCCGATACCGCCTCCTCCGACCATTGCCCGTTTTGCATGCCGTCGCCCCGACTTGCCCCAACTGTCGCCCGAACTGCCGTTCACCATCTTCTCCTCCGTCGGCTACCACGACTCGCTGGAAAACTCACAGGGAGCGCGACATGAGAGCCCGCGATACTGCCTCCTCCAGCCGTTGCCTGTTTCGATGCCGCCACCCCGGCTTGCCCCGACCGTTGCCTGAACAGTCATACACAAGCTGCTATTACCCAAGATACAGATATACAAGCTCAACTAGAGCCTTTCACTGCAACTCAAAGTAATACACAATCTGCATATACTTTTGTACCTTCATAGATGCTTAGGATCTCATCAAGCCATAAAGATCTAGATTCTTTTAATGTCAGATAAAAGAATCGATCTCCGCTAAGGTCCTTATCAATGTGTGCCCCACACCAGCATACCAAGCCATCCAAGATAAGATGCTTATTACTGCGTATGCTGCAGCCTACACTGACAGTTTATCATGGAACTGTTTCAGCTGTGATAACCATTTATATCTCGCTAGGTCAAACGATCCATACGATCTTCCGTGATCTTCTACACACCGTATGATCTCCCTATCGACGAGATAAGAGGATAATTGCGTTTGCGACACATGTTTGTTAATTTAGACAGGAGATGAACATATAACATTTATGATTCCCAGTATATTAACCAATCGACCTTGTACATAATATACCAATCATAATGCTTTCAGTATATAAATCCATCATGAATAACCTCACCCATGTGTACCTGGAATAATCATCAATAACAACTAGAGTATATTGTTTGTTACATATAGTGGGTGGTGTCACAGGGCTGAATAAATCCATGTGCAGTAGCTCAAGGATTCTGTTTGAAGTGGCCTTTTCTGGATTTGAATTGAAGGATGCTTTGACTTGCTTTCTTGTTGACAGCCTCTACATACTCCTTCCTTCTTGAAGGTTTCTTGTGGTAAACCTACAACAATGTTATTTTTGACAATATAATTGATGGTTCTAAAGTTCAGATGAGTTAGCCTTTTGTGCCATAGCCAATTTGTCTCTTCTTTGTTAAATGCTATGAAGCAAGATGCTTGTTGACCACTTTCCCAATTTGCAATGTAGAGTCCTCCTTTTCTGATTCCTCTAAGCTTTACTTCACCGGTGGTCCTATCAGCAACTTCACAACCTGTGTCAAAGAAAGAAACAATATATCCATTTTCACTTAGCTGGCTGATGCTCAGTAGATTGTGATTGAGGCTATCGACGAGGGCAACATTGATTATTCGCATTCCATTTTGTTCGATGCACCCTCTTCCAATTAATCTGGCCTTGGAATTGTCACCAAATGACACTGAAGCTCCTCAAAACTTGTGAAGTTCTGTGAAAATCTCTTCATCTCCTGTCATGTAACCTGATCATCCACTATCTAAGATCCAGTGTTTGCGCTTTCTTGTCATTTTTCTTCTTGGACCCTGTTCCTGCAAAACAAAGAAGTTATATCTTAGGTACCCGATCAATTACGGGTCCTACAGGATTAGTTTTCTAGATTATTCCTTTGGGGATCCAGACTTTCATGATTTTGATGTTTCTCTTGTCATCACGTCTCACCTTCATTCTGTTCCTTTTGACATGATTTTGATAATCAACATAGGAGTGTGTAGTAGTGTGTCGAGCCATCATTGTCTTTTGAAAGCGTTTTAATGTAGACTCTGGCCTCAAGTAGATGTTTCTTCTACTTGGAGTGTATGCTTGCTTCCTTGCAACCTTGTATGAACCTTCCTAGCAGATGAAACAGTCTGCTGGGTTACATACATAGACTTTGCTGGCCTTTTCTCAGTAGATCGATAGTTCAATCTTTGCTGAGCAGTCAGCCGAGGGATATTAGTCTGCCAGCATTTTTGCTGATCAATTGACTTGAGGTTTTCCTTCTTGACATGATAGAATTTTAGCAATGTTATAATTATGGCTACATAAAACAATCAGTGCAATTGAACCTTACGAATTTAAAAAATTACTAAGCTCATAATTTTAGTAAGACCTCCACAAAGCGATCCTTTATTGGAAGTGGGTAATTTATTAGGTAAACATCTACCTGTGTAGCTTGCTTAATTTATTATTCATAAGTTCTAATAGATAGGATTTCTTAAAACAAGCATTTATTTCATGTGAGAAGTGGGAGTTTATGCGTAAATGTCTACATGTATAGCTTGCGTATTGAATTTTCATAAGTTCTCTAGGGATTAGATTATGAGACAGCCTTATTATAGGGATCAGGTGTTTTCTAGTAGATCCTTATATGGGAGGGTTGACTTTGGCGGTAAGCTAGCTTAGATGTTATCCAGAGTATAACTCATTTGTGATGTCCCTGCTCAGTAGGATAATATGGTCTTAAGTTAGTCTCCAATTATTAATTCCATTTGTCTAAGGAACCTGGGCATGGATTGGAATTAAAGGACTGGAATTGAAAGATGCAGTCTGGTTAAGTGTTTTGTTGTAAACGTCCACATGTGTGGCTTGCAATAGTAATACTTAGGCAAATTGGAGGAAACATTAACATTGCTTTATCATAAGGTTTCAATATTTAATTGTTTCAATAGTTTGTGACTATGTTTTAATTTCTGCTTTAATTTATTGTTTTCAGACATGTCTATTGCTCACGTTGTCAACCTCTTAATATCAAACCCTTTAACTGGTCCGAATTTTCCTGAATGGAAGCTTTGCTTCATGGAAATACTCTGCACTGCGAAACATGGACCCTCTATCTCCCAAGTATTGGAACTATACTGGCTATGAGCGACAGTTCTATGACAGATGGGTAGCTTCTGATGAGTTTCCCCGCAGACTCATCATGAACAGTTTGTCTAGAGAATTAAAGCTCAAGTATAAGAAGTACCAAACTGTTGTTGAGATACAGAGGGACCTTGTGAAAGTCTATGGGAAGGTGAGACGAACTGTCAGTTATAATCTTGTGGAGGACCTGGTCTACAAGAGGATGACTGATGGGAGTTCGTTGCTTCTGCACTTCGTCAGTATGATGAGAATTATGAGAAAGTACAAAAAGAGAGGTGGACAAGTCAGTAAGCGGGCGGAAATAAACATTGTCCTGCACTCTCTGTCTGATTCTTATAATGATTTCATCGAGTCCCTCGATACCAGGCGCGGGTTTACTCTTCCCGAGTTACTCTCAGTCCTGATACGAGAGGAATCTGACCTTAGAGCATTGAAATTTGCTCCAACTTTGTCAGCTTTTGACAAGACAATTGTTGATGCAAAGGAAATGCTTAAAAGGTTAGATGAAACTGATCTAGCAGAAGACGTCATCAAGCCATGAAAACGCAAGCAAAGTGAAGTAGATTGTCTAGTGCCTAGCACGGGTAGACAAGGTACGTCATGTGCATTTATAACGGAAACATGTTTAGCATCAGTTTCTACCCATTCTTGGGTAGCGGATACTGGAGCAACTGATCATGTTTGTTATACTTTGTAGGGGCTCAGGCCGACAAGGCAGCAGAAGCATGACGAGATTACCATCTCAATGGGCAGCGGAGAGCGAGTCTCAGCAGTAGCCATTGGAGATTTTACATTATTCTTTGAAAACAATGTTTTGATTTTGAGAGATGCTTTATATGTGCCGGTTTTTTGGCGGAACTTAATTTCAGTTTCCAAGTTATTTAGTGATGGATATTCAGTTATTTTTCATAGTGGAGTTTCTATCATTGGTAATAACGGTGTTATCTGTCATGACAAACTGATTGACTCTCTCTATATCATTGATTGTATGCATAAATCTTCCGTGAATGTTGCAAACTCATCCAATAATATAATCATTAAAAGAGAAAGTTTTCTTCCGATGAGGATCAAACATATCTCTAGCACATGAGACTAGATCACATCAATCTAAAGAGGATTAAAAGATTAGCATGTGATGGGCTCTTGGATTCTTTTCAAGTGGTACCGCATCAAATTTGTGAATCCTGTATAGAGGGTAAGATGACGATCAGGCCTTTTAAGGCAAGTCAGTCTCGAGCAGAGGATGTGTTGGAATTGATCCACTCTGACTTATGTGGACCAATGTCCACGCAAGCTCGTGGAGGTTATGAGTACTTCGCCACATTTATTGACGATTACTCAAGATTCGGATGTGTCTATTTGATTCGCCATAAGTCTGAATGCTTTGAGAAATTCAAAGAGTTTAGAATTGAGGTAGAAAATAAGCTAGGAAAGACTATCAAGACACTACGATTAGATCGTGGTTGAGAGTACCTCAGTAACGAGTTCTTGCAGTACTTGTTAGACAACGAGATTACATCTCAGTGGACTGCATCGGGAACCCCTCAACAAAATGGTGTAGCGGAAAGAAGAAATAGAACTCTCTTGGAAATGGTCAGGTCGATGATGAGTTATGCAAGCTTGCTGATTTCATTTTGGGGATATGCCTTGGAGACAGCGGCCTATTTGCTTAACCTGGAACCTTCTAAATCAGTTCCTAAAATGCCTCTGGAACTCTGGTATGGGCAAAAGCCAAGTTTGAACAGAGTGAGGGTTTGGGGTTGTCCAGCATATGTGCTGATAAAGGAACCTGATAAGTTAGAAAGTAGGTGTAAGCTGATGCTGTTTGTAGGATATCCCAGGCAAACGAAAGGTGGTTACTCTTATTTTCCTGAAAATCAGAAAGTGGTTGTCAGTACCAACGCAAGATTTTTGGACGACGAATATGTAAGAAACCACAGATCCAAGAGTGAAATTATCCTCCACGAGCTTGAGGATAAGGAAGCGATTCCATCAGGAAAGCCCAGTGTAGTGGTAAATCCACCTGTAATAAGTGAGGCTATACCAACACTGCCACTAATGCAAGGTATGGGACCAAAGCGTACTGTGCCAACTACTGACACAGTTCAGATGCCTCGTTGCAGTGGGAGGGTTGTCCACAAACCCGAAAGGTATATGTTTGTCTTGATCTTGGAAAATGGACTGGATGATACCGATCCCTGGACATATGATGAGGCGGTATCTGATAAAGATGCAGACAAATAGCTGATCGCCATGGATTCGGAAATAGAATCTATTACGGCTATGGATGTATACCAGAAAACTGATTTTCCAGATGGCTATCGAGCCATAGGGTGCAAATGGGTATACAAAAGAAAGAAATTAGCGAATGGTGAAATTACAGCTTTCAAAGCAAGGCTGGTGGCGAAGGGTTATAATCCGAAAGAAGGTGTAGACTATGATGAGACCTTCTCACCGATAGCCATGCTTAAGTCCATTCGTATACTCCTAGCCATAGCAGCACATAAGGACCTAGAAATCTGGCAGATGGATGTCAAAACCGCATTTCTAAACGGGTACCTTGAAGAAGGTAGGGACATCTATATGCAACAGCCATAAGGTTATGTGCAGAAGGGCAAAGAACATTTGGTCATGAAGCTAAGGAAGTCGTTGTACGGACTTAAACAAGCTTCACGGTCATGGAATTTGCATTTTGATGAATTGATTAAATCATATGGATTTTCACAATGTTCAAATGAGAGTTGCGTGTACCGTCTATGAGTTAGCGGAAGCGTGGTGATCCTTGCACTTTATGTAGATGATATTCTCCTATTTGGCGACAATGTGGAAGTATTGTCGGGCATAAAGGGGTGGTTATCCGAATAGTTTCATATGAAGGACCTTGGGGAGGCAGGATACATCCTAGGGGTAAAAGTATAGCGGGAGCGCAATAAGAGGATGCTGACCTTGTCTCAAGAGTCATATGTGGATACTGTGATTGCCCGTTTCAGCATGCAAACTGCCAAGAAATGTCTGTTACCCTTCTAACATGGAATACATCTTTTCAAGGATCAGTGTCCGGTGACACAAAGGGAGGAAGATGAAATGAGGAACGTGCCGTGTGCATCGGCCGTGGGGAGCCTCATGTATGCAATGCTATGTACGAGGCCAGATATCTGCTTTCCTGTAGGCATGGTAGGGAGATACCAGTCTAACTCTAGACAGGCGCATTGGACCGCGGTAAAGCACATACTCAAATACTTGAAAAGGACTAGAGACTATTATCTCGTCTATCAGTGTGAGGAGTTGTGCCCTGTGGGTTATACTGATTCGGATTTCCAGGCAGACCGAGACGAAAAGAAGTCCACCTCTGGCTATGTGTTTACATTGGGAGGTGGGGCCATATCATGGAGGAGTGCAAAGCAGAAGTGCATTGCTGACTCCACCATGGAAGCAGAATATGTGGCAGCTTCTGAAGCTTCGAAAGAAGCAGTATGGTTTCGAAACTTCCTTCTGGAGTTAGACCTGATTCCTAAGCTGCCCATGACCATCACGGTATATTGTGATAATTCGGGATCTGTGGCTAATTCAAAGGAACCACGAACTCACAGAGCAACAAAACACATTGAAAGGAAGTACCATATTATACAAGAAATCGTAGCAAGAGGTGATGTGCTAGTAGAGAAGATTGATACAAAAGATAATCTAGCGGATCCATTCACAAAAGCTCTGCCTCAGAAGGTCTACGAGATGCATGTACGTAACCTTGGGCTGAGGGCAAAGCTAACCACGTAGAATGATTAATGTAATAACTAGAATAATTTAGATCCGTTATACTCTGGAAAGCACCGGTATAATGCTTTGAGTATAAGTGGGAGATTGATGGATTTATATACTGAAAGCATTATGATTGATATATTATGTACAAGGTCGATTGGTTAATATACTGGAAATCATAAATGTTGTATGTTCATCTCCTGTCTGAATTAACAAACATGTGTCGCAAATGCATTTATTCTCTTATCTCATCGATAGGGAGATCATACGGTGTGTAGTAGATCACGAAAGATCGTAGGGATCGTTGACCTAGCGAGATATAAATAGTTATCACAGCTGAGACAGTTCCAGGATAAACTATCGGTGTAGGCTGCAGCATACGCAGTAATAAGCATCTTATCTTGGATGGCTTGGTATGCTGGTGTGGGGCACACATTGATAAGGACCTAAGTCGAGATCAATTCTTTTATCTGACATTAAAAGAATCTAGATCTCTATGGCTTGATGAGATCCTAAGCCTCTATGAAGGTACAAAAGTATATGAAGATTGTGTATTACTTTGAGTTGCAGTGAAAGGCTCTGGTTGAGCTTGTATATCTGTATCTTGGGTAATAGCAGTTTGTGTATGACTGTCTGGTACTGGAACTAGGTAACCACATCCAGTATAGGATGGTGACATTCCCTGAGCAGCTCAAAAGGTTCGTTATGCTAAAGTCCCGTAGGCTGATTAAGTTCAAGCATAAGTGAAAAGGTTTGAGTGGATTGACTCATGAATATAAGATATTAATTAATTAAATAGCTTGTCAGAGCTTAAATTAATTAACGAATGTCTGTAACCTTAAATGTAGGGATAAACCGAGCCCATGCAACCCGTACCTCAAAACGTGGTGGCAAATAGGTATGACAGTATTGATTCTCTGGTGGAATGAATCAATATTAATTAATTAATTATATTCTGGGTTGTATATAGGAATTAATTAATTGATAAGCCTTATTTGCTATTTGCATTCTGGTCCCTGGTCTGGCCCATGAAACTTAAGCCCACTAGAAGTCCTAGAAGTCTAGTATTTTCCTATAAATAGGCCTCAGTTCCTCAGATTTCAACACACCACAAGATCATAAGTTGCACACAGCAAACCAGAATTTGGGAGCTGTGGTGATCGACTAGATTTGTGAAACGAGGAGGAAATTCTGCTTCTCAACCGGGCAAGGTTTCTGAAGGGAATCTTCACCCGATATTCAGATTGAGTTGGGATACAGATCAGAAGATCAGATCAGGAGGATTATCTTCTTTCTTCTCTCTCCTTCTTGTTTTCGAAAATTACATAATAATTTTCATAGATTTATTTCCATAATTTGTTAGGAAATTAATCTTTGTGCATGGGAAAAGGATCAAGAGGAATCTCCGCGCACTCATTCTTCAGGGTTTTGCAATCCAGGTATTCCGCATAAACCCCCTTGTGCATATTCAATAGGAGCATGCTAGGATTAATCATAGGCATAGCAGTTTATTTTTGATATTCCTATTAACGATCCTTGGCAAACGGACTTCGTGATTCACTTCACGAATCCCTTCAATTACATGACGCAAAGAAACGTGTGCTGATATGAAGTGACAAATATTGCTTCGTGACAATAGTATTTATTGGAAATCTCTATCCGATGATCGATAAGTCAGAATTAAATGCCAAATACTGTGTCGCATCACTTCTAAATGGACATGATGACAAGGAAGACAGAAGGCTAATAGTATAGCCTCAGTGTCTGGGTGTACGGTGACGATCTCCCAGATATCACGCGTAATCCCTTGGAAAGAAATTCAAACACTGAGAGTTCACAGAGCTGCGCCGTGGAAAATTGTATGACATGTACAGTCGAAAGTCTATGTTATTAGGAACTCACTCAAGAATGGAACAAAGTAACAGTACTATTTCATTTCATTAGAAAGGAGTACATTATGGAAGTAGAAATATTAAATCATACAAAGAATATAAAGAGTTGATTTAGTCAGCGAAAGGGACGGGGCCTCAGAGGATGGAGGTTGGAGTCTTTGATGTTGGTCCTACCTTGCGCAAGAGATGGAATTTCCTGTTCGAGAAGCCAGCTCAGCTGCATTCCATAAGGAACTGGGACATCAGGCAGAAGCTCTAAAGACTCCTGCACTTTGTTGAAGACATAGGTAGCCCAGTCTACATCCTCTTCTTCAACAAAGGCCAGCATTGCCTTCCATACTGGAGGAGAGAAGTCCCTGTCCGACAAAGGATTGCCAATGATCATGTGATTAATGATATCGAAAGTCACTTGATATCGAGGCATCAACAAATATGATGACACTTTTGGGTGGAACTCAACGTCAGCATCTCTCCATCTGTGCCAAGCAGACCATTCACAAGTCGTTTCATAATGGAAGCAGTTCAAGAGTGGTGTACGACCACGAGGGAGCCCAAAGTCAATGGAAAAGGACTCAAGAGACCAGCATATCTGTCGACCATTGATGTTACCATAGATTTCGCCTTCCTCTGAAACATGACTGGTATAGGCGAATACCTTCAGCGTACTCTCCTGAAATTTGAAAGGCTTTCGGCTCACAAACGCCTCAAGACCGTTGGCTCTCAAACCCCTCTCTATCTCGCTGAGCAGCTGCATATCAGTCCAATACTGGACCTCTAATCCAGGCCTATGGAAGATCTTGTTACGATCAATGGAGAAAACATATTATCTGGTTGAGCGAAGTTGAAGTAATTTTTTTTAAAAAAAATATGTGAGAAAGGTGGCTAAGTGCTTATCTATGTCTTGAAGAAGGTGTACTTATACATGAAATCATTCGAAGTTCGAGACAATGATTCCTCTCTTAAATAAGAGATATGACTTTCCATGAAGTCACAACGCTCCGCGGCTCCAAACTGGAATTTGAAAGGTCAAAATTGAATGCTTGAAAATTGCGGTGTATCAGTAAAATTTGGGCATGTGTTCAATAGTTAAACAGGTGACAGACGCATGTTAGAAAATATTCATACGATAGAATTATGATACATTCAGTTTGCAGAAAATCTTAAAGATACGCAGCAAACTATTCATTGATGACAAAAGATGGTGCAAAGTACATATATAAGAAGGGAGCAAAATACATTAGTTCAGTTATTTTTTCTGAAAGACAGTCAAGGGATGGACATTCCTCTAGTGGGATAGTAGTCGGACCCAACTAGGTTCGATGGACCTTTCTTCAAGTAGGGAATGTGTTTCTCAAGGAGCCAGCCCAGCTGCATGCCATAGGGGTCAGTGTTTTCAGGCAGTTTCAGCAAGGCGGTCCTCAGGCGCTCGAAAATGAATCCTGCCCAATCAACCGTAGCTTGGTCTTCAAACGCCAGCATTGCCTTCCAGACAGACGGCGAGAAGTCAGCTTCATCTGGAGCATTACACACCACCATTTGGTTGATAACGTTGTAGGATACCCTGTAACGTTGCTTGAGAAATCCACTCAACACAGTTGGAAGAAAATCAATGTTCCATATCCTCCAATCCTGCCAAGCTGACCATTCTGGTGCCGTCTCCTCCCATCGATAGTGCACAACCGATGATCCACCTCGAGCAAGCTCAAACACATCTGCAAAATAATCAGCTGACCAGGAGAAATCCACTCCATTGATATTGCAGAAGATCTTCTCATCAGAGACTGTGGCACGAACCTTGTTCCTCCGGATGGAAATATTCTTCATTTCCTTTGATAGGTTAAAGGGGGAAGAAGAAGAAATAGATGAGGAAGACATACTTCTTGGAGATGGGATATGTTTTGGAAGATGGATCATGTGGAATTCTGACCTTGGAAAAGGCACATTTATAGGCTATCTTGAGCATCAATCAAAAAGGTGGCAAATCACTTATATGCCGGATACGACTCCTCACAGTTCAGAGTTAGAAACCGATGAGTCAGCATTCAATGCCCACCAACCACATCGAGTCATACAAAATGGATATATGCGTATAGGATCAGAAGTCTACGACCTCATAGTCGGAAAAAGAGTCAAAATCGCAATAATACCAATTCCCAAACTTCGCATTTAAGTTCAAGAACAGAGTTCAAGAACTGCCTGGAGACTAGGTGAAGAAATTGTCAAGGTCACAGTGTTATCTATAAAAAAACAGTTTCTAACTGACAATTAAAGGGGTACAACAGCTCAGTTCTTCATTATAAAGATAGTTTTGAACTACTTTCAGCAGTTTTATGCAGACATGGGATAGAGAAAACTTTCTTAGTCAAAGGCGCGAACTTTTGAATTCGACGAAGGCTTTAGCTGTACGTTGCATTTAATGTGAACAGCTCAACAACGTATCACTCGGAACCACATCAACTTTCCCATGCGCTACTGAACGGCGTGCCAGATGACATGAAACGTTGCCTACGTCAGCACCTATCTCAGTCGCTAGATGTAAAAAGGGGGATTCAATCTCAACCTGTGATTTTGATTAGATGATCGATCATCAAAACCCCTTAAACCCTTTTTGTGGTCATCTCCGACATTTACTCCTGAACACCCTACTCTCTGCAAATCATTCCTTCAAGGAAATTTGAGGTTTCTACTCCAAGTCTTCCAACTAACCCTCACTCCATCTCCCAGACATGCTAAAGGAAAAGACTCAAATCGGGGATACCAGCATCCCTGATAATCCAAAACCAATCATAGTCACTAAGGAAACCTCACAAGACAAACTATTTCAAATAGTTGACGAGGTTGGTCTCGACAACCATCAGTTCCGGGCATCGCAAGTTGTGAAGGAGAAAATCTTAAATTGGAAGGATTTCACTTCTATCTCGACAGACACGACGATCGCTACAGAGAACGCTACAAAGCTCATAAAGGAAATCTAATGCGGTTCCTGAGTGCCAGTCCCCAGAGATTCAACCTTAGTCATGTAGCCGAGTTCTACGAAAATGCCACTTATAACGAAAATAATCGGTTCTTCCAAACGAGAGTTGTATCATAGGATATAACAGTTGATCCTGATCTCATCGCTCAACATCTTCATCTACCCAAGACAGGAGTCCACATCGCCAGCTATCACCATGATGATAAGGAGGTTCAGAAGACTCATTGGTTGAAGTGGAAGAAGTCAGAAATTACTGAAAAGTTCAGACCCGCCACCAAGGTATCTGCACTGAACCCATGTTATAAGACACTCAGTGAGATAGCTCCAGGGATGATCTATTGCGGCATTGGATCTTTATCTGAGTTAAGCAGTCCCAAATAAGCCTTAACGATGGCTCTTGAAGACTGCCCTAGAGGAAATTGGGAAGAATATACATTTGGGCGATTGCCGGAAAATGCAAAGAAAAACAAGGGCATCCAAAAGGATGGCAAGTTTTCAACAAGTGTCAGTTTTGGTTTAAAGTTTAGCTACCTTCTTGAGAGCATTCTTGGAATACAAAATGAAGGGGAAGACCTCATACTGTCCTATTTCATTCCACCAAAAGATCCAGTCTATCGTCAAAGAAAGAAATGAGATGACAGTGAATACGACGGTGATGATGAAGGGTATGACAGTTTTGACGACAAGGAAGTAGATACTGAGACGTCTGAGAGTCTTGCTACCATTCCGTCAATTCGAATTATCGAGGACCCCAAGAAAGCTAAGAAAACTGGCACCTCAGCTCAAAAACATGATCATAGGCGGAAAGGGGTGAAGAGAAAACAAACAGAGATAAAATCTGGAGAAGGTTCACATCAAACAGCGACAGACAAAGAAACTATTCGTGAACATTCCCAGTGTAAGAAGAAGAAAAAGACGGATCATGAAAAATCAATGAGGAGAATCGCCAAGAAATTGAAATTCAATGCTACACTTGAAGGAGCCGGTCAACCCTCTAAATTACCTGAGAGTGCTTTGAACCCGGAGCACATGTCTGCTCACAGTACTGAACGTCTTCAACTTGAGGGACTTGGAATCTACACAGCAGAAAAGCACGTAGTCTTTGAAGAAATGACATGCTCCTCATCAACTAACTCTGAGAAAATAGCGTCTCAAAGATCAGAACAACCCGAGGATGGCAAGACCGCTTTTAAAGATTTCGAAGATAAAGGAGAATCAACTAAGGAATGAGAACAAGAGAATATTCCCTTCTTAAATTCAGGGGGAACCGATCAAAATGTTTTTCAACAAGAGACTGCTACAAACATAGAAGCATCAAATGTGGAAACCATCAGGAGAAAGATTTTTGAATATCACACTGCCCTTGAGTAACTGAATGAATAGCGACAAAAATTAAACGAAAAGGAGAAAATGTTCAGGACACATCTCTCTCAGCTAGAAAAGGATGAAGAACTTGACCTTGAGAGATTGAAAAAAGAAGAGGAAGAAAAGATTAGAAAAGAAGAAGAAGCAGCTACTGAACTGAAGAGGAAACAAGAAGAAGAAGAAGTTGTTGAACTGAAGAGAAAGCAAGAAGAAGAAGCAGCAGCTGAACTGAAAAGAAAACAAGAACAAGAAGCTGTTAAACTAAAGAGAAAGCAAGATGAAGAAGCAGCAGCTAAATTGAGAAGGAAAGAGGGAGAAGCAGCGTTTGCTGAAGCAACAAGAAAGGAACAAGAAGTCGTTACTGAACGGGAAAGAATTGTAGCAGCAGTTGTAGCCAATCAAAAAGAGAAAGAGGAGGCAAACAGCAAAGCTCATCCTCAACCAGAGCCCTCTACTACTACATCTCAGAGTCAAACTGGCGGAGACTCTAGAGCACTGGCTACACTTGAAAGAACAATGTCTCCCGATCCCATCTCTGTGGCTGCACCTCATCTATCACTAGAAATTCTGAGACAGGAAATGGATCAGCGTTACTTTACTATTTTTGATTTTGTCAAAAAGGGGGAAGAAAGAAGAGATGAAGTTATGAAGCTACAGTTGAAACTGATTGAGAAACAAGAAGAGGAGGCGAAAAGGCGAGAAGAAGAGCAAAGATTGCGGGACGAAGAGATAAAAATGCAACTAGAAGCACTGAAGGCTTCAAGAGAACAAGAGATGAAACTCTTCATGGAATTGGCTACATATTGTAATGCACAAGCAGGATCTTCCACTTCTGCCGCAACTTCCTCAAAGCCAAAGGACAAGGATCAGGACAAGCAAAATGAGTAGTTCTTTGATCTGATTTTTTTGTGTGTGTCTTCTTTTGTTACCGCAGTTTTAAAACTTTTCATGTACTTGTAATCGATCATATATATAGTGAAAAGTGAAAAACTGTTGGTTTGAAGACAACTACTCATTGTCTCTTACCTTGATTCTTGACTGGCTGAATTCACATGTTCCAGTGTGATCAGCAATCTGTTCTCTTATCGCTCTAATTTGATTTATTTTAATAGAGAATGTTCTCTCCCATTCAAGGGGAAGATCAATTAGAGTATGTCAAGTGTAGAAGAAGCACAGTTCCGAGTAGTGTTAGATTGACAAAACTTGTAAACTCATATCAACTGCATCTTCTTGCCAACTTAGATAGACTTAGAGGTATGGTTTTGACAACATCAAAAAGCGGGAAATTGTTAGGTGTTGATGTAGAAATCCCACCTTTAAAATTGATGTTTTGCTGTGTCAAAACTGTGTACCAAAGTCTAGGCGTTAGAGTTATTACCTCATGTAATTCTTGTATAGGATGATCGAGTTGTAATATTCTATGAGAAGAGAACTGTCAAAAACTGTGGAACAATTTTGAAGTAGAAGTCATCCTGACGAGAAAATTTGAGCAGAGTAACGAATGCGGAAAACTGTGCATACAGTATTCAAACTATCAAGGATTGTATATCAAGAAAAACTGTGGATACAGTTTTCATAAAAGAAACTGTTAAGAGGCGCTCACAGTTTGTGGCTCACAGTTTCTGATCAGGACAGCTTCACGTCAAAGGAATAAATGAAGAGCAAAGATGCCGATCAGTCATAAAAGAACATTAAGGAAGTCAAGGGAAACACTCAATTATGAATGGAGTACAATGTTGTTCGGCGTCTGACACATCAAGTACAAACTGCCCTGCAAAAAGGACGATAGTGGTTCAGAAAAGGCAGAGGAGCATGACTACTTTTCAGAGAAGGATGGACTCTGATTGGACATCTTTCAAAATGTCTCTACCGGCTATTTTCAAATCTCCAACTATAAATAACAGGAGATTCACAGACAAACATACAACTTCGAACACATTAAAAGCTTGACGTTACTCTGCCAAATTGAAAACTCTAACACATTGAAAGCTCTCAACCGAACGACATTATTTATGTGGTTCATTTATTGAACACGAGGCATTATTCCTTAAGAACTCTTTTGAGATTCATCGTGTGACCTAGTGTGCACGAGGATTAAGTCCTTTGACTTAGTCTACTCTCTTGGTGTTCCTGCTTTCTAAGTGAGAACACAACAACCTTCCTTTCTGAGGGAAAGAAGGTTATCACGGGAAATTGCTGACCAACTTACATTTTGGGAAGAACTGAACCATCCACCCACCGGAGAAAGAGAAGGGAGGTTTGTCCTCAATCCATTTCCGACGACTTCCAGTTCAGAGGAGACTTCGAGGAGGTACCTGGCTTTGAGGAACTGAAGAAGGAGTGAAGAACAACAGCCTGGGTGAGTGATCTATTCTGCTGTAAATGGTGGCTTCTACAGCATTTGGCTATAGATCGTGAGGATTGTATCTTCATTACTTAGTGAATTACCGAATCAAGTTCCAATGAGTGGACGTAAGACTTAAGGCTCCGAACCACTATAAATGTCCTGTGTCATTTGCAGTTTACTAACTTATGCACTACAGTTTACATTTGAACTTTGAAACCTTCAACACTTGTCTAAAAAGTGTTGAAGTGTATAGTTGTTGACTGCTCATATCTGTAATTTGATAACCTAATCTGCTGGCTAACAAAAACTGTCGTTTTTAAAACTGTTACTTAAAGACTGAGTGAGTTGAAACTGAACTGATTGCAATTTAAGAGTCCAAATAACTGTCTTATTACTTCCGCTGCACATCATACATATTCTGATCTGGGACCAACACTTGTAAAGTCCTGTATAGAATTATCATTGAGTTGTAACAGAGTTGTTCAAGTCAAACTGGGTTCGGAATCTGATCCACCAGTTTAGACCACGTGAGAAGAAATTGGAACTGGGTACCAGTTTGGGACTGCCTACCAGTTTAGAATTAGCTTTCAGAGGAACTGGCGGAAGACATCAGCTTGATCTATCTCAAGCCCACAAGACCAGTTTCCACACAAGATCCTTACTCATGTATAGAGACAAAGAAGATAAGCAGATGAATGTTTTTCAAGACTAGACTTTAAGAAGAGAGATTACTTAAAGTCTGGAGAACTTGGTGCTCAACCAATTTCAATTCCTCAGACTAACGAAGAGTTGTTCTGACACATGACACCGTGTCAGCATCATGTGTAAAAAAAAGACAAAGCAGGTGCAGAAGTTCAGATAAAGCACCCTGCCCTTCACAAAGAAGAGAGGCGTTGGATTAGACAACTTCCAGATTGTCTTTAAACGGATACAATTTGAAACCTCTCCTACTTAATCTTTAAATAGACGAAGTATTTAAAGATGAGGGGTTAGCAATTCAATTGCAAGAATCAAATACGTATCATAACAACTAAATCAACTGAAATCGCTGAAGAAATATCAACAACAAGCACTTACGAAAGCTTCAATACATTGAAAGATCTCAAACTCAAGCTTTCTAAGTTCGAGGCTTTTTATAAACTCACAGTATGCCATCATTGGACACAAGATTCGTAGTCTCTCAGCTTGAGTTATCTATTGGTTTTCTTACTCTCTAAGTAAGAACACACCAGTTTTTGCTCATCTCTAAGCAAGAACTATCGTGGGTATCTAGCCACAAGTTCGATGGTTCCAGGAAGAACCTCAAAGTTCCCAACTTCAGATGAGGAGGCTGAGTGGTGTGCCCACACTCCAAGTCTGCGACGCCAGAAGGAAGATGAAGGTCTCGGTGAGTAAGCTAGTGGACTGGTAGACACTAACATTTACTAGCTAGCGATAGATTATGAGCTCTATGTATTCCGTAAGGACTAGTGATATCCAGACTTTGGTCTGAAGAGAGGACGTATGATTTTAGGCACTGAACCTCTATAAATCCTTTTGCACTTTACTGTTTCACTTATTTTCTACAAGGATTTATAACTCAACACTTTCTATGTGTTGAAGTATACTTAAAACTTAATCTAACCTCAACTCGCTAAGCAAAACATTTTTCCAAACACAAAATATTGAGGAACAACCAGTTTGTGACGTGCAATCCTGTTTAAACTTATTTTTGTTGTACATCAACTTTGATCTTGAGACTAACAATGTAATTATCGGAGTTCTAAAAATAATATTTCGTTATTAGATTTAATTTTATATTTTTTGCAATCGATCAAATTGGGAATTTATTTGTTGAGCATTATTCCCTATCATCTCTATTTTTAATTTTAATGAAGGAACTTAATTATTAATCGGTAAATTTAATTTAATGAGGGGTTGATAAAATTCTCGCGACCCAAAGTTTTCATATCGAGATAAGATCGATTCATAAATATTGCAAATTGATAAAGTATTAAGTTTTTCCACAAAGTTGACGTGAGTTGATGTCAAGGTGACTTATGGAACAACTGAATGATAACCACTTTAACTTTTTGGCTTTTTGGTAATTACAGGTTTGGCATCCCTTATTTTGATATATAGAAGGTCCTCAACTTCATTTATACTCATCCAATTCTAACACAAATTCACCACCTATTTTCAGCGAGCATTCCGACGAAGCTCCAACAAAGCATTTTTGTGGTAAAAACGAGATATTTAGGGTTTTAAACCCCATCTTTTCCATTTCCAACCTCATTTTCTCCATTTTCTTAAATTTCAAGGGTTGATCAACCTAGAATCAAGTTATCATTGAGTCTACATGATCTTTTTGTCTTCAAGGAGGTAAAACCTAAATCGTAGTTAGATAAGTTCAATTTTTAGCAAGTTTGTCATTTTTCCCTAGTTTGGGAATATATGTTCTTAGACTTGTTTATAAGCTTTTGAGCATGTATGCATGTTTAACATGATGAATATTGAGCCTAGAAATCATGTCATGAGTTAAGAATCAATGTTTTGATCATTTGGACTATTTTTCATATTTTGGCTCCATTTTGAAATGTTGAGCATTTATTTTGATTCAACCATGTTTATGATGTTTCTCATGCTTAGAACTATGCATAGACTCGTTATATACGTTTAGAAAACCTTTGGTGTTGTTAGAAATTGATTGGAAAAACCCGGATAACCGTTTGAGCCAAAACCCTATTTTTCATACAGAAGGAAATTCGCCACTATTTTGGTCGACGTGGTTTCACATTGATCAAAATGAGCATATCAAACGATGCAAGTTGTGTCGATTGACGCAAAGCTCATGCTTCTTGACCTTCTATTTTGATTCACATATATTCATATCTGTCAACACAGTTCATGTCGACCGACACATATTCATTTCGGTTGATGTAGATTTATTTCGAATAAAATATTCATATCGGTCAACATCTTCATTTCGGTCGACATGTCTACGTCGGTCGACACACTTTCACATAGACTGACAAATCCTTTTTCCATTTTCAGATTGATCTAGTCTCGTTGATCAATCCAACACATCTTCACTGTAATCGACATTTCTTACATGGATCGACAACTTTTCTTTCTTGCTCTCTCTAAAACTTTTTATGATTCAAACTAACTTTGATTGATTGATTCGATCTTTCAAAACCTAAGCTTTTCTTGAAAATTATTTCAAATTTAGCTTGTTAAAGATTAACATCAAAACCTTATTGAAATTAATTTGTATCCGAGATTGAAATATATATACTGTATCTTTTGACATAACTCAAAGTCATTTGATGAGTTCTATTACCCTTGATCATTTGAATCGAACAATGAACTTTATTTCTTGAATGACACTCAATATTGAAATATGAGTTGTATCATTTGACATCTATGTTCGTCAAACTAAATCGATAATTATACTTTCATATCATTATATCCAAAGGCTCAAGACTTGAAAAGTTCACGAATGATTAAAAGTCTAATATTCTTTGATGTTTCAGATTAATAGATATCTCAATCTGTTAACCCTTGGGGACTGGACCAGATTTCTTATTTTATAGGAAAGGGAAAGAAAAAGATTGTCGATTAAGACCGACATGTTGATAAACCGCACCTACTCAAGGTGGGCTTTCTTATACTTATATCGTGGATTAAACTCAAAAATGAAAATGATGTTTTCTTTTAAAACTTACCAAAGCATGAAATGAAAGATGCTTTCATTTCACTATTTTATCATTGCCTACTATTTTATATTTGCTATTTGTCCTCTCTGTGGGGGAACACCATTTAGAGAAGAACATCAAACGTATTCAACATGAATGTTGGCTTTCTATTCCGTGAGCCTTAATGATTCTGCTCTAGTAGTGAAAGACATACCATGGGTTAGTGCACTGTGATGCTGACATGCTTGGGGTCATGCCCTACTCAGACTAGCATCGTGACTATGGTAGGAGGCTATCTCTCAGTCACGCATGTATTTCCGTAGATAGTTTAATTATTGTAAAAGAGCATACTCATACTCATAAAATATTTTGGTATCATGGGAGGATTTCAAACTTAAAACCCCATGTGTGACCCGATGTAAAGGCATGACAAAGTTACATACAAAAGTATTATTATTGAGCTAGTGTTCACTAAGTATAATTTGTAGTTAGCCCCATGCACTATTTCTAAAATATTCAAGTTGAAGAAGAGCTTTGGAGTGGTATACGAGGTTGCAGTTGAAGCAGGGCTGAAGACCTCTCTTTTGTAATAGTAAGAAACTGAATTGTGTATCTTCACGTACATACTTCATCGATAACTTCCGCTGCTAAACTAATGAACTTTTGTTAGACTCTTGATAATCTTATGATGTTACATGTTATTTCATAACTTGAGAAGCCAAGATCCCTTCTTGATGAGGCAACATTAGCATCCTTTGATTATTTGGGATAAATGTTTCTTGATTTAATCCTTAAACCTTGTGTTTTTTTCACTTGATTGTCATCTCAAATGCATGTCTCGAATCCGATTTGCCTCAAATCATGATTTATGTCTTCAATAATAATCGGGGCGTTACATGTATAATATTTTGTGTGGTGTCGGGATAGTGCTCTCTTATCCTGCACTCAGTCAAAATTGGTAGGGGTGAGCAACGGTCGGTTCGGTCTGAAAACCGAATCGAACTGCCCAAACCCCAAACCGTAAATCTTAAAAAATCAAACCGAACCGCACCGCTAGGAGTATGTAAACCGCACCGAAACCGCACCAAACCGAATGGGCGGTTTCGGTTTGGTTTGGCGGTTTGCACCGAACCGAACCAAACCGCACCGAACCGCAAGGTTTCGGTTTAAACCAAACTTTTTCCACCTATTTTTAAAAATGTTTGAATTAAAACATACATTTTCATGTTCTAACATTCATTAAAAGTCCAAATACACCAAATATAATCCCACAAGTTCAACAAACAAGTCTAACTCATAAATCCAAATACACAAGTTCATAAATAACAATTCGAATATAAGTTCAAATCTATAAATTCATATCCAAACCGCTCGAACCGAACCGCCATATTTTGGTTAAAACTGAACCGAACCGAACCGAATTTTGACAATTTTAAAAAATCCAGACCGAACCGAACCGAAATTAATATATAAACTGAACCAAATCGAACCGAAACTGCCGGTTTACAGTTTGGTTTGATTTTCGGTTCGGTTTTGCTCACCCCTAAAAATTGGGCTAGAAGATACTGAATTCGTGGGTGAATTTTTCGCATTTTAAATTTATATATTTTCAAAAAAGTGAGCTCATGCTTAGGCATTGGTAAAAAATATAGAAAATACTTAAATATTTATTTTAAGTAATGATCTCAATATCATCACAAAAATCATTGTATCGATTTCATTGTCGATCAATAATATGTCACATAGTATTAACAAAAAAAGTGAGCTCAATATGTAAAGATTTTCTAAGAAATTTTATAACACTTGAAAAAAACCTTTAAATCACATGATAATTAAAAGTCCCAAGGCATAGGCTGGGACCATATTTGTTTTGATATTTTAATTTCTTATTTAAACAATATTAATACTTTTTGTTCGGACATGTGTCGGGACTATATTGATGCCGATCGGTTTCCCGACCTGGGTTTGCCCCACAATTAAATTTAAAAATAAAACAAATTATTTCTTCAATATATAGGTTCCGATCTCTAATTTTAATTCTCAATTAATTTATCAAATTTATATTATCGAAATTAATAAAAATACTTAAATATTCATTTTAAGTAATAATCTCAACATCAGCACAACTTAATTGTATCGATTTTATGAAATCATGCCGGAATATGTACTTTTGGAGCATTTCTTGAAAGTTTTTATATAATATGGGACATTTTCATTATGATTGTTATAAAAAAAAGGCCATTTTAAACTATAAACTCATTTAAGAATAACAATAAGTTTATTCATAATTTAATTAAGTTAATAATAGTTACAGTAATATCATAGCATATATAAGACGATGATATATGCAGGACTCAAAACTATTTGGGTCGAATTGTTTGATTGAAAACCAAGCTCGAAATTATACATTCTGGCCCAATTAGACGAGGCAATACTATAGCTCATTTGGTCAAGCTTTATGATAAAGACCCGATCAAAGATTTATTCACACTATTAGTTCTAAATTTGAGGAATGACGGTTATATCCTAAAACTATGCATATAATCTCAGTTATAAATAAGGGAATGATATATTGTATATGAACATTCACGTCTTGAGGTGAGTATTCGGTTATTCGGTTCAATTTTGGCCTGTAAAATAACTAAATTTAAATTTGAGGTAACCAAACCGAACTGAATTACCAAAATAACCGAACCGAAATTCTTATTCGGTTTTCAGTTATTTTTTGGTTATAACTGAATTTTAATATATATTTATATGTATATATTAAAAATATATTTATATAATATATTTTTAATGTATATTAAAAATATAATTATATATTAATTTAAATATATATTATATATTTATTAATAATATATACTACCTCCGTCCCGCGCTATTAGTCTGATATGGTTTCGGCACAAGAACCAATGTTTGTGAGTGTAGTGGAATTAATATTTTATTGATAAGTGTGAAAAAGTTTGCCATTTTAGAAAATGGGACTAATAGAGTGGGACAGACCAAAAAGGCAAATGAGACTAATAGAGTGAGACGGAGGGAGTATATATATATATATATAGGGGGAGATTCGCTCAAGTGCTAAAATTAAAGTTTGTGCTAAATAGGAATGAATCTCAGCCCTTGGATTGATAGCATCAATGGTTAAGATTAAAGCATAAAGATCAAAAAATTAAGCATGATTTCCGTTCGTGCTTAATTGCTTTATAAATCGTGCTTAATTCGATTAAGCATGATTTATAAAGCAAAAAAGCATAAAATCTGGGAAAATGTTTTAATCTCAACCATTGAATTTTTTAGATGAATGGTGTAGATTCATTCCTATTTAGCACAAACTAATTTTTAGTATGATCGTCACTCCCTATATATATATAAATTCGGTTATTCGGTTATATCGGTCCGGAAAAAAATAACCGAACCAAAAACCAAAAACCAAAATATTTGAAAAAAAATATCTGAACCAAACCGAAAATCGAAATAACCAAAATTTTTTGGTTCGGTTCGGTTTTCAATTTTTTCAGTTTCTTGCTCAACCCTATTCACGTCCTTTTTCTCTTCTTTTTAACCGTCGAAAAACACTAATCTCATATTCAAATATTCCTTTATAATTCTCTATAATTTTTTATTTAAATACAAATGTACATTATGCCAAATCATACAAAAATGCCCACAACAATATCTACTATATAAATTTATTCCAATTCCAATTTGAATTTTTTGTCTTAAGATTTGAGAACTGTGGAATTATTTATAGAATTATTAAGATATCCATTTCATATCTTCTTATGTTAGTTCCTGATTTCTAGTGCAAAATTGTAGTAATTTCTTAATTTTTAGAGATTGTATGGTTATTTGTAGTTATTTGTGTTCTTATATTTGTCAAGAACAATGGGATAAAAGTAAGAAGAACAGCTCAGTTTTTGTCATTATACCAGAGCTAGGTTTTTCATATTCCACCATGACAAAATCGGCAATACATTCAGCCTTATCGCTCAAAATATTTCTCAATCATCCCCTCTTTCTTCCAGCAATATGACTCCAACAAAGTAGTCTATACACTCAATCACAAACCACAAATTGAACGGTCGTAGTTGTTGGAATTGTATACATAAAAACATTATGATTAGTATATTTGGGAAACATTATGTTTGATATACTAGTAATCATTAATGACTTGCAATAAACAACTCCTGTATGAATTAAGAATCATACGATGCGAACAAATACATCAAGTTATCTCGTCGATTGGGAGATCATATGGTGTGTAAGAGATCACAAAAGATCGTAAAGATCATTCGACTTAGCAAGATATAAATAGATATCACAGTTGAGACATTTTCTGGTCTAGTTGTCGGTTTAGACTTTGGCACACAAGTTTTATAAGTAGATTATCTTAGTTGTTTTGTGTGACCGGTACATCTCAATGTATTGATCATACGATCAAGACTGAGATGAACCATTCTACTTGACATATGAATGAGTAAATATCTCGGTAACTTGGTCTGATCAAAAGTCTATTGAAGGCTAAGGGGCACACATGGGTTGACTGTCACTTTGACATGCTATGGTGGAGAGTCTTACATGTACTCGTATATCTACATCTTGGGTGATGTCAGTTGTGTGGGGTCTCCTCAGACTAGATTTAGATAACCATATTTGTTCCAAGATGGTGACTTTCCCTGGGAAGCTCACGAGGTTCGTTATGCTAAGTCCTACAGACTGAATTATTGATTCAAGCATAAGCAATAACGGATGAGTGATACTACTCAGGAATAATAAGAGATCAATTAATTGCAGCTAATTGTCAAATGCTGAATTAATTAATGAATATCAGAAACCATGAATATGGGGATTAACCAAGTCAATGCAACTCGTTCCTAATAACGTGAAAATAAAGGGGTAGGTCAACATTATTTCTTGATGCATTATTTATTTGCGCACAAACAAACACTTTACTAGTTGAGCATCAAGAATAAAATTTATCGAATCCGTGGACTCAATTTGCATACCAGTCAATTACTTGCTACTATTTTAACCTACAATATTCATGTATGATCAAAAGTTGGATGGTTTACTATCTAGGAAATGTGTTGAAGCAAACTAAACTAATTAAAAGAATCATTATGAAACCGATTAACAATCAATGAACTATAACACATGTCACACCCCCCAAAAAAAAGAGAAATTGAAACAAGCAAGAGACGCTTGATGAAATTATCAATATGAGAAACCTAGGACTTAGGTATGAAACATGAAATAGACTTGATTGACTAACATATCTCCTCAAACCTATTTAATCTCTAGTTGATCTGATCGATCCTCCCAACACAAGTTTATCACCTGATACGCTAAAAATTCAACTAACTAAATCAATCAAATCTCCAGCGAGTCAAGAATAGCAAAGCAAAAAGGACAGCCCCAGCCTACTAAGAGTACCGGTTACTTTTGTTTTGAACTTGTATCCAAGAAACTTCAATCGGTGAGTAGTTTTGATCTAGGCAACGAAAGTAAATCTTAACTAACTAACAATCACTAAGAAAAAAAAATGCTTCAATCACCATTGTAAAAGTAACAATTCACTCAGCTTTTTCAAACAAACTCACAAACCATTCGTTTGAATCTCAAATTGATAGAATTCACAAATGAGAGAAAGATGATATTGGTAGGAACTTTGCAATAAACCAACAAAGATGATAGAATGTTGTAAACAAACTTTAATTCTCCTAATAATGATCAACCCAACCAATACATTCGAATTCCCTTAGTACCGGTGAATTAGAAGTTGATGAAATGAGACTCTCAAGCTGTTACGCTATCAATTCCAATTTCACTCCGAAAGGCTCGTAAGTTTTGGACCAACAAACTATCCCCGCACAAGGATTGGTTCAAAGTTTGTATGCAATTATACTAATCACAACATCAAAACCTGTAGAATGGCTACAATCTCGATGCCAAGCAATCAAATAGTTGGATAATGCCTACACTACTTGACTATGAAAAGGCTCTAGTATGTTGCAATTGACTAGGAGAAGGTAAACAAACATTCAATCAACTCAATAGATTCAAAGCATCATTCAACCAATATCCTACAATTGTTTAGCCACTCATACCTTTGATTGATCTCAATTCAATTACAAGAGTATATGAATCCATTACAAGAGAAGGTAGATAAGAGTATTTCCCCCAAATGTTGATCTTCGTGGTTGGATCTTCAATTTCCTCTGCAATTTGCATCTATTTGGATGGATAATGCATTGATTCTCCCTTGATTTGATGTTTGGAGATGTGTGGAAGTGATTTGGGGTGAATAACCGCCTCTTTCCCCTTAGATCTATTTCTAAACTGTTGGGAAATCTGTCTAAGGTTTCCTCCCCCAGTAGCTCACTTGTTTAGATTATAGTTTTGGTGGATCAAATCCTAAGTCCTACCAGCATCAGTTGTCTCTACATAGATCTGGTCTTAAATGTAAAGTCCTGTTTAGATCTATTGAGTTGTAAGTCGCAGCTGATCAAGACTCATGCTGACACTGTTCACCAGCATGAGAAGCGCTTACCACTGGCTACTGTTCACCAGTTGGGAAAAGTTTCATCAGCAGGCGGCTGACAAAAGACTCGCGCTGACACTGTTCACCAGCGGTGAGAAGTGCTTATGACTGGCTACTGTTCACCAGTTGGGAAGGGTTTCGTCAGCAGGCGGCTGACAAACCTCACCAGGAGAATACGTGTTCAACTATTCACCAGCGGTGATTTCACCAGTCATGGGAGATTCCGAGAAGAGTTAACATCCAGACATTTGGTAGACTTTGATGATGCCAGGGCAAGTCACCAGCAGAGACTGCCAGCACAAGATCACCAGTATGATCTACCAGTCAGATGTTACCAGCAGAATTCCAGATTCTCTCTCCCTGCGTAGTAGAGACAAGAAGAAGATTCTCTAAGGAATCGACTGACAAAGGATGACTTTAAGGAAGGATAACTTAAAGTCTATCAGTCACAAGACGCCAGTCTTATTCCTCGGACTGACTAATAGAGCCGTTCTGACACAAAGAGATCTGTGTCAGATAAAGCGGTCAAAGGTATGGCTTCCTTCCGGAAAAACATACCTGCCGCCGTCAGAAGGACATCCGAGGTCTGACACCTTTCCGGATGCATCCAAACGGCTAGAAAGTTTGAATCGGTTCCTGCGGCTATAAATACATCGCAACTACCAACATTCAAAGCTCTCTCTATCTCAGAACCTCGGTTGACACATTGAATATTAAGATATCTCTGCTCAACCACCGAAAGAACTAAAGTTATTGCAAGAACGCAAAAATTACTTTCGAGGCCTTTCCTAAGGCTTTCCGTGTGTTGATTTATCAAACACGAGACTTCAAGCTTTCAGCTTGTAAGTTAAAGATCTCATTTGGTGTTCTTTCTCTTTCGAGAGAGTTCACAGCAGCTCCTGTGCATTCTAGCACTTGAGTTATTACGGGCATTCTGCCGTAGAGACTTTACGTTCTTGGGAGAACTAAAACACCCAGCTTGCTGTGGAGGTTGAAGTGACGTGCTCGCACTCCATCAGCAGAAGAGAGCTGAAGAGGAAACCAGGACCGGGAGCGGTTGATCTAGTGAACTGGTGGACAAGGCATTCACCGGCTAGAGATAGATCGTAGGCAACCTGTAACCGATTGCTCATAGTGAAATTTCCAGTGCTTCGACTGGAGTGTGGACGTAGATCGATTGATCGAACCACTATAAATCCTTTTGTCATTTATCAGTCTTTCTGCATTTCATTCATATTTTAAACCCAGCACTCAAGTGCTGGAGTGTATGTTCTGAAACTGATATAATTGTGCAAACAAGGCTAAAATATTCTAAGTCTTCATTCACCAGCTGACCAGTTGTCAGCTGCGTACTGATTAACCAGCACCAGCTGACCAGTTGCCAGTTGTCAGCTGTGAGTAAGTAGCGTGCAAGAAAACAATTAACTTTATTTCCGCTGCGTATAGTATTATACTCTGATAAACCGGGACCAACAAGTGGTATCAGAGCGAGGTTGGTCTTTCTAGAACTGGTCGTACACTGAGTCGCTTAGGACCGAGATCCAAGTTTCCTTGCACTCTACTCTTTCTGTCTGTTGATTAGCTCAGGTACACAAGATGAATGTCCCGAAGCTGATGAACTACAAACCAGAGAAGCATGATATATGGCAAAAGAGGTCGTTCATTCAGCTGAAAAGCGTCCATCCGGAGATGAAGGACGTGCTGGAGAAAGGGCCGATCGAGATCACCAAGACGAGGCACCAGTTAGGAGATCAACCAGCTGCTGAGATCCCAAAGCCCCCAGAAGAATGGAACGCTGAAGACAGGAGGCGGAATCAGCTGGACTCCGTTGCTCTCGATATAATTCTATCATCTCTCCCAGAACCGCTGATGGAGGAAGCCCTCCAATTTGACACTGCCAAAGATGTCTGGGACTACATTGATAGTCTCTGTACTGAGACAGATCAGATGAAGCGCAACAAGTTGCAAGTTGCGGTGGACAAGTACGAGTCATTCCAGATGCTGACTGGTGAAACCATCAAGGAGATGGAGGCTAGATTCTATGCCATAGTCAGCGAGCTGAAGTCTTTGGACAAGGAGTACTCGAATGCAGAGCTAAATGCAAAGATCCTGTCAAAGATTGCCCAAGGAGGACTGGTTTGTGAAGACCACATCTCTTAAGGAGAAGGATCTATCCAAAATGACTCCCAAGGAGCTATTTGCTCAGCTCTAAGCACATGAGTGGGATATCCAAATGGTGAACAAAAATGAAGCCATTCGGACTGTTGGATCTCCCAGCATCAAAACACAAGACGAAGCCTACTTCGTCAAGAGGCATTTCAAGTGGAAGCATAAGAAGCCTTTCCACACTGACAGACCTGCTGGACAGCACAGCCAGCAGAAAGAGATCCCATCCCCATCGGGATCTAACTCAAAAGGCAGCGAGAGCTCTATCGCAGATCTTGAGCAACAGATGAAGAGACTGGCTGTTCTTCTGGAGAAAGCCAAGTCGAAACAGGGAGCTTCTCTCAGCTCATCTGATGGGAAATTCGTCAAGAGAGCTCCCCGCGCATGTTATCAGTGCCAATCCCCTGACCATCTCAAATTTGAATGTCCACAAGTGGATAGAGAAGAGCGGGAAAGGCTGAAGAAGCTCTTTGAAGAGCGTGCATCCAGAGCCGTTGCTAAGGCGATGCTGACCAAGACAGAGGTTCCCAGAAAACAAGCACCACCGAAGAATTTCAAGGAACCATTGATACCGAAGGGAAAGAGCAATGTCAATACAAAAGAGGCATGCTCTGGTGAAGAAGAACAATACCAAGGCCATATCATTATGCCTACTGCTGCTCCACTTACTACCGAAGAAGTTGAAGAAGAACGGCGCAAAGCATAACAGGATGCCTTGTTTACTGAACTTGAAAGTTTGGTCAACATTCCATCACAAGTAACTGGTCAACCCTCTGGTCAAAACATTGTGAAGAGGAGTCGTACGCAGAGGAGTCCTCAACAAAAGAAGGGGAAACCAGCGAGTGATGATGAGAAAGCCAAGAAAAGGAGCAAGCAAAGAAGATCTTCAGGAGACCTCTCCAAATCAATGTACCTGAGGTAGATACTTCTCTACCACCTTCAGATGTCGTCAAGGACACGGCGACAAAATCCACAGATGCCACTACAAAGCGAAGGCTTGAATTTTTTGATGAGGGAGAATCTCAAAAGAAAATGCGACAACAAGAAGCGCTCTAGAGGGCACAAGAACAAAATCACTATGCCAAGTTCCGACTTCAGATGACACTTGAAGAAAGAGATTCAAGATATGAAGAAGTCATGGCATGTTATGCGGAGCGCAATGCCAGGATTCAAGCTGGAGAACAGACCGGTCGCCTCACTCGGAAAGATATTGCGAAAATGCAAGTCGAGAAAGGAAAAAGTAAGGTCACGTTCGCTGAAGATGTGGAAACAATTGCTAATCTTGAGTGAAGACAAATGAAAGAAGCCTTAAATGAATCAAGAAGACTGCATACTCCACGACAAGGAAAAAGGAGTTGTGACGCAACACAATTTCAACCTGCCACCGATCAAGGGGGAAGCGTTAGTGCTGAAGAGATTTCTGAAAGAAGTTTGATGCAGGCTGCTGAGGAAAAAGGTAGCAGTCCTATTGTTGAAAAGGAAAGTGAAATAGAACAATTGGCTGCGCAAGGAGGAAGCTAAATTGTTACAATCATGGAAGAAGCTGATCTAGAAACAACGTCAGACCAGATTCCGGCTAATGACTCAGGAAATCAGAAAGTAGAGACCACGAATGATAATTTAGAGATAGTCGTAGCAGAACACATTCAGCAGATCGCCACAGCCACTGAAGGAGCAGATGCTGAAGGACCCACTGTTGAAGCAAATACCTCGCTGAGTGCTGAATCGCGAGCACGACTACAAGAAGAGCTCACAGCAAGTGTGCGCGCTCGGAATGAGAAATATCTACGTTGAATATGTATTGAACCTTCTACCGTTCCAGGATATGGAATACAAAGGCAGATACCACAAGTGTGCTCGAAAGAACCATAGAATCCATCTGGCAACGATGCATTCCGGTTCCCAGCTCTCCAGAAGTTTTAGGTATATCCTTCAGTGATCTTCCTAGCTCTCATGATGAAGAAGATGCAGGAACTATCACAGATGGAGAATCCATATTCCGAGAAGAAACTTTAAGAGTGCCCATGGAAGGACCGCCCGACAGGAACTACAAAGCAAAGCGGATTGCAAAGTGGTGTCCTTCTGTCACAGCAAGAGATGAGGAGAACGAGGATCTCATCTACTGGGCACGAAACATAAGCATGTTCATCGAAACTCAGGCTGCCGCAGATGTCAAGGACTCATATCCTGCTGAACTCCAAGGGGATCGTCCGATCAAGACTGGTTGAGAATAGAGTTCAAGAGATGGCGATTCTTTGATTATGCCACTCATGAATTGCATTATGAAGACCGCTCGATAATGATGGCAAGGATGGGTCTTAATTACTGGAGGAGTGAAGAAGAATGGGCTGATGATTGGATGGACCATACATGCAAAAGACAGTATACGGAAGGGTTACTGCAAGGCTACAAAAGATCCAGGCTCACAGAGCAGCCACCGAAGATCGATCACTGCCACCATCAGAATATGCCATAGAAGACTCTCCATCATTCATCCAGAAATTCAAATCTCCTGCCACCTGACGTCAAATGGACGAAGCTGAAGAATTGAAGTAGAAGCTAGCAGAAGAGCAAGCTGCACGAAAGAGAGAAGAAGATAGGAGGAAGATGTTGGAATTCAAGGAGAAAATCCTCAACCAACTCGCCAGAAAGCCTTTCAGAGTACAGAACTTAAGTTCATCTGCAAATATTTCTGCCGAAGAAGAAGAAGAAGGAAGAGAAACCACACACTATGTAATGGCTCCGGCTGATCAACCATCCACTTCGACTCTAAGATTGGCAACCACCGGTCTCATGACTACCACCAAAAATAAAATTATACCTTCCGATCATTCATGGCAATTGAGCCTTTGAATACCAGCACTCATCAGAGGGATCTCCTTCAATATATTCATACAATGGTAGGACGGAGTATCGGAGAGCAAATGGTACCAATCATGCGTAAAGAAATCTCTACCAAAGTATCTGAAGCTAAAGACAAAATTATTGATATCCAACTTGACAACTTCAAGACCTCCTCCACCGAAATTTTTGTAGCTATCAAAGAGGGGGAAGAGAAGAGGTTAGCTGAAGAAGCAGATAGGAGAATGGAGCAAGAAGACAGAATTCGCCGTTTGGAAACGAGAAGACTACAAGAAGAAGATCTAAGGAGACAATGCGAAGAAGAAGAGAGCGAAGAATAGAGAAAATTGAAGAGAAGGAAAGGATCAGAAGACAGGAAAGAGAAGCTCTCGTGGACAACTTCATGAAGAAAACAACGGAAGCTCTCAACAAAATGAAGAAGCCCATTGTCGGTTCTTCAGGGCCAAAAATGCTGCTGATTCAGACTCGTCAACGACAAAGAATTAATATCTCTCTAATCTCTAAATCTCCTAGCTGACTGAACAATTTTTTTATTTCAAATTGGGTTATGTGTGTGTACAATAGAATATGATACTATGAATGAAAACTAACCTAAGTTGAAGACAACATCTCATTGTCCAACGCTAATTTAAAATGAATGAGCTGAAATTACACACTTAGTGTAATCAGCAAACTGCGTGGAATGTGATGTGTGTGAAATGTTCCGTGATTGCTTGATGATATTATGCGTAAATATGCTTTGTGCTTACTTGGTAAAAAGACCTTGAAGCTATTTACCTGATTGACTCTTTTTATCGAGCAATACCCCTGATACGTTAAGGGGAAATGTTTAGGAACAATACCGAGTCTACGAGAGTTGAGACACTGAGAATAGAATTGATAGAAAATTGTTGTAATCTCAATAATCAGCTTTCCCATGATCAGTTAGAACTAAAGATTAAGATAGAGGCTTTGATCGCACAAAAAACGGGGAAATTGTTAGACCCCTCTCCTGTAAACCAATTCATAATCATAGTTTGATATGCTTTGGTGCATCAAAGCACTAGCAACTCAGTATCGAGTCAATTGTAAAAAGTCATGTATAGGAATTCATACTCGAGTTGTAATAGAATAAGATAAAGAAAAGAATTTTGATTGCTGAAGGAGTCAGCTAAGTTGTTAAATTGCTAAAGATTTCTAAAGAAAAAAATAAAGGCTAGCAATGCGGAGGAAGCAACAAGGATGCTGAAGAAGGAACTCCAGCAAACTACGGAGACATCTAATGCACATTAGTAGTAAGTAGACGACAATCAGCAATCAAAAAGTTACATAGCCGAATATCAGACAGATTACAAATTACAAGAAAAACCAACCAATAAGGAAGATGGAGCAATCATCATGAAGAAAAAGGGTTCAGACCTACAAAGGATCCGTTCTGACAAGAGATGACTAAAGATAGATGTTACGCCCATCAGAGATGAGGAGACTTGAAGAGTCTCTATCCAGTGCGAAAAAAGGAAGCATGCAGATAGGCGAGCATTCCCTTTGAGTCTAACGGATAAGATTCAAACAGCCGTTTGAATCTTCACCTATAAATAAGTGTCATCCTTATTTGATTCAAAGGTTCACGACTTTCTACGTACAAGAGATAACAAAAGAGATCAAACTCATTCTCTCTATCACGCGAACTCATCCGAGGTAAGTTCTTAATTGAAGCTTTTTGCAAGCTTTCATAATAGATGCTCGAAGACTTGTGAAGATTATCTTCCTAAGGTTATATTGGGATTCCTTCTAATCTAGAAAGAATCTAGCAGTCACTATTGCTGTGCAAGAGTGATTCGTACAGGCAACGCCAACACAAGGATAGGTTCCGGGAAGAACTATAAAACTCCCAGCAGTCGACGTCCAAGGAGAAGGGAGGTTTGTCCTCACTCTAAGGAAAGACACCGGTTGAAGATTGGAGATCATGGTGCTTGAAGGTGCGCGCTGACCAGACGGAGGAGCTGCTCAACGTAAGAGATCAGGCCTGACCTTGTACTCATTCTTCTAGTGAATTTTCAGTCAAATGACTGGAGAGTGGATGTAGAACAATTGTTCGAACCACTGTAAAATCCCTTGTATCATTAACAATTTTATTACGTTATCGTTTGTAGTTAGATGATTTAAAACTCAACGCATCAAGTGTAGAAGTATAATCTAAAATCGAACAAACAAATATACGAGCTAAAACATTTAGATAAACACTTGCTAAGTTGAGACCTTAGCAAGACACGAGCAAGATAAATTTAATACTTTAGCTACATATAAAACACTCTAATCAGGGACCAACAGCACACGTCTGACTGCTTTTCTGACCCGTCACCTCAAGTAGTGAACGTGGTAATGTGGCACATCCCATTCATTCACATCTAAGTAAGATTAGGTTTTGCATTTAATGTGATATGTTGTTGACGTTTTATACTCCATTGAAAAACTCCCACCCTTGACAAGTTTGCTGACTCGGTAAACTGATCTCTCAGTGAGTTGGCTGACATTGTGATAAAGTTGGTAGGCTCTTATTAAACTGGTAGATCATGTCAGTATAAGTCTCCTTTAGAATACCTAAAACTGAGAGCTCGGACTCATTTTTATTCCGCTTCTTCACCAGAAAACCAAGAATGAGAGTTGGGACTCATTCCTCTTCATGTACAATCTTTTCAAAAGACAGCGTATAGCTCTCTGAATCTTTCTTCAGGAAGTGGTTTAGTGAAAATATCCGCAAGTTGATCTTTCATTCAAATATAATCTTTCGAGATATCCTTTTTTCCACGTGATCTCGAATAAAATTATGTCGACTATCAATGTGCTTTGTTCTGGAATGATGAACTGGATTATTTGTAATGCACATTGCACTATTATTATCGCAGTAGATTGGCACACAACTAGAACTGACATCATAATCCATCAATTGTTGTTTGATCCAAAAGATTTGAGCTAAGCAACTAGCAGCCTCCACGTATTCGACTTATGTAGTTGAGGTTGTTACTGAGTGTTGCTTCTTGCTGAACCAGCTTATTAGTTTATAACCTAGAAACTGACATGTGTCGATGGTTCTATTCCTATCAATTCGACATCCTCCAAAGTCTGAGTCTTAATATTCAATAAGACTAAGCTCATCACATCTAGGATACTAGATTCCTAAAGACACAGTGCAATTTAGGTATCTTACGATCCTCTTTATAGCCTCCATGTGCAATTTTTTTGGGTTAACTTGATATCTTGTGCACACTCCAACAGCATATGAAATGTCAGGTTTACTGGCTGTCAAATAAAGTAAGGATTTGATGATGCCTCTAAAACTGGTTGGATCAACTGGTTCCCCTTCCTTTTATCAGGAATGATCATCACACTTGCGCTCATCGGAATTCAGATTGTCTTTGTCTTCTCTAGACAAAACTTGTTGATGAGATCCTTTGATGGATGAATATCCCTTCTGGGGACTAAAAAACTTGAAGTCCTAGGAAGTATGTCATTTTTCCGATTTTGCTCATTTAAAAGTTACTTTGCATGAGCCGAGTGAACTTCTCACAGAGAAATGAGTACCTGGATCCAAAAAAGATGTCATCAACATAAATCTGAACTAGCAAGATGTCTTCAGCATCTTTTATAAGGAAGAGAGTCCTGTTAATCTTCTCTTTCCTATAGTCATTCTTTAATAAGAACTCGAAAAGGGTCTCATACCAAGCTCACGGTGCTTACTTCAATCCATATAACAATTTTTGCAGCTTGTAGACCTTAGTACCTTGCTCAAAACCAGGAGGTTGTTTGACATATACCTCCTCTTTGAGTTCTCCACTCAAAAAGACACTTTTCACCTCCATCTGATAGACTGTGAAGTTGTAATACGACACATAAGCTAAGAATAGCCTAATAGCTTCCAGTCTTGCAACTGGTTCAAAGGTCTCATCGAAATCAATGCCTTCACATTGCATATATCCCTTAGCAACTAGTCTCTCCTTGTTCCTAACTATGTTGCCAACTTCATCCCGCTTGAAGACCCACTTGGTGCCTATAACTAATTAGTGAGTAGGTCTATCCACCAAGTACGACATGTTGAGGGTGAACTTCGAAAGCTCTTCTTGCATCATGTTGATCCAATCTAGCGACTCTAGAGCTTCTCCAATTTTTATTGGCTCTGATTGGGAGATATAGCATGTAAGTAGAGCACTTTCATGCCTTGTTCACACCAGATTAGCAACACCATCTAGTACTGCATCCTCAGGATGATGTCTCAGCCACTTCGGTCTATGTAGCTCATTGACTTTGACTGGTTGTAAGAACCGTTTTGGACTGAACATTCGAACAACTAGCACATTTGTAAGCTAGAAATCCTCTGGCACGATCAGATTTTCCGAAAGTGGTTCTGGATCTGGAACTGATCCCTCTGCAGGTTGTGCATCTCCAGCTTGTGATTCTCCAAGAACTGTGTGGTGATATCATCAGTTCCTTGATTTCCAGTTTTTGTTTTGTCAGTTCTTAACTCGCCAGTTTTGGTCTTCATGATCTGCCACTTCCTCTCTCTCTGGAGCTTTTTCTTCAGGATCTTCTTCAAGACCAAAAACTCCATGTTGGATTCCCTTTTAATTTGTGCTATCATGTAGGGAAATGGAATCCAAGGCCTCAACAAGTTCATTAGTATCACCAGCCCTCTCAGTTGTTTGAGCATCAACTGAGGAATTTGGTTGTGAAGAGAATTCATTCATAGATCTAGAGAGATCAACTGATTCATGATTTGATTCTTTTAGACCAATTTCCCATTAATATAATGAAAATCTTCACCTAGTTCTTTCATGATTCTGCGCACTAAAGTAGCATCATCAAAAATAAGATTGCATGTTATTTCCACAAGTCTGTCATGTTAAGTACCCTGAATCCCTTGTGAGAAGGATATCCATATCCCAAGAACACACCTTCATCAGCTCTGGGAAAAAGGACATTTAACTTTGACTTCCCATTATTGTGAATCATAGAGAACCAAAAATAAGAAGAAGAGTTGAAGAAGGATTACGACCATGATATACTTCATAGTGAGTTTTATGAAGACGACTGTTGATGTCACTTTTGTTCTGTGTGTAGCAAGCTCTGATTGCAGCTTCACCCCAGTAGCGCTTACTCAAACTGGTTTCTACCAGCATGGTCCTCACTACCAGCATGGTCCTCACTACCTCCTAGAGTGTTTGATTCTTTTTTTTTTGCTAGACCATTTTGTTGTGGAGTCCTCGGGGATGATCTCTCATGCCCTATTCTAGCATCTGCACAAAAATCCATAAGTGTCCATTGCACAATTCTGTGCCGTTGTCTGATTTGATCATCTTCATTGTGACTTCTTTATCATTTTAGGCGAGCATCATCAATTCAGGAAGAATCATCTTCACTTCTTTCTTTGTCTTGAGAAGCTTCACCCATGAATATCTCGAGTAGTCATCCACAACTACAAGAGAGTACCTTTTTCGTCCAATGGTGGGTGTAGTCAGTAGTCCGAAGGTATCCATGTGCAGCAATTCTATCGCGCCCCCAAATCGGGCCTATGCAACAGACCCACGTGCGAACAATGCACGCTAAGGGTTCTAAACAATTAAAAATGTTATGGCAACAATAAAGTCAATTAGCTTAGAAATTTTTCGAATTCGAACATAGATGATTAATTAAAATAGCGGAAGTGACTTGTGTGGAAATGACTTAAATTAGGTTAAACTATATCTTCATTGAATTTGAAATAAATGAATCTTGACATGAATAATAGTTGAAGCATAACGGGAACAAAATGAAATATTCATTAGTATACGTGGAGAGCAACAAGACATGTACATGCTCGAAAGGGAATGTCAAATAGTTTCAAATAATGACCTCCACGTGGGTCTTACGCCAAGTACAACTTGGAGAAAAAAATACAAGTTCGAAAATAAAGAAACAAAATTAGGTCTATGTATGGAGACATAGCCCGCAGCTCATGTACCGAAATGACAACAATTCACGAATAGCATGCTAAGGAAATATTCAACTCAATAGGGATCCAAACAATAATAGAAAATAAGAAAAAATCATTTGGCTCAAACTTAATCAATACATAAAAGGGGTTTCAAATAAGACATGCCTCAAAGTAATAATATCAAATAACAACATATAATGAGGTCTCGAAACAGCTTTACATTTTCAATAAGATCTCACAACTATCTCCACGACCATCCCCTTCACCACAATGCCACCGCCACACTTCATCACTTGTTACCTGCATGTGGAAAAAGTCACACACATGGGCTGAGTACTCCGCGTACCTAGTGTTCACAGTGTCTCGAAAACAGATTACATATATATATTAAGGAAATGCACCGTATCACACATGCATAACAAAAGGGTTTTATTGAAAGGAACTTGGGAATGCACAAAACAATTTACCTCACAAGGGCATGCTCACTCATATTATGGCACCAAGACAATTATCACACCACCATCAATTTCATCATATCATCACGTAATTCACATATGAGGTAAGATGGAAGTGGCCACTCACCATCCAGCCGGTAAGGAAAATCCGAGTCCTTACCCAACCGGTAGTCTTATTTGAAGGGATTTGTGAACTGAATAACTAATTCGTTAGCCAAAATCGTTAACTGGAATATCAAAAATTAATTACTATGTCTGTGATTATTCCTAGCATGCTCTTATTGATTATGCATAAGGGGGTTAATGCGGAAAACCTGGATTGTAGAAACCTGAAGAACGAGTGCGTAGAGATTTGATACTCGATCCTTTTCCCACGCACCAAGATTTATTCCTAACAGATTAAGGAATTAAATCTATGGAAATTAAGAGATAATTTTTTAAAACAAAGAGGGAGAGAAGAAAGAAGATCCTCCTGATCTAATCTTCTGATCTGTATCCCAACTCTAATCCGAATATCTGGTGAAGATTCCCTTTGGATTCCTTGCCCGGTTGAGAAGCAGAATTTCCTCCTCGTCCTCAGATCTAGTCAATCACCACAGCTCCCAAATCCTAGTTTGTTGTGTTGCAACTTATGATCTTATGGTGTGTTGTTATCTGAGAGACTGAGGCCTATTTATAGGAAAACACTGGACTTCTACTGGGCTTGAGTTTTCATGGGCTAGACCAGGGACCAGAATGCAAATAGCAAATAAGGCATATCAATTAATTAATTCCCATATTCAACCCAGAATATAATTAATTAATTAATATTGATTCATTCCACCAGAGAATCAATATTGTCCTTCCTGTTTGCTACCACGTTTTGAGGTACGGGTTGCATGGGCTCGGTATATCCCCACATTTAAGGTTATAGACATTCGTTAATTAATTTAATCTCTGACAAGCTATTTAATTAATTAACATCTTATATTTTTGAGTCAATCCACTCAAATCATTCTACGTAGCTAGCTTTGCCCTCAGCCCAAGAATACGTACATGTATCTCGTAGACCTTCTGAGGAGAGCTTTTGTGAATGTGTCCGCTAGATTATCTTTTGTATCAATCTTCTCAACCACCACATCACCCCTTGCTATGATTTCTCGTATAATATGGTACTTTCTCTCAATGTGTTTTATTGCTCTATGAGTTCGTGGTTCCTTTGAATTAGCAACAGCTCCCGAATTATCATAATATACCGTGATAGTCTTGGGTAGCTTAAGAATCACGTCCAACTCCAGAAGGAAGTTTCGAAACCATACTGCTTCTTTCGAAACTTCAGAAGCTGCCACATATTCTGCTTCCATGGTGAAGTCAGCAATGCACTTCTGCTTTGCACTCCTCCATGATATGGCCTCACCTCCCAATGTAAACACATAGCCAGAGGTGGACTTCTTTTCGTCTCAGTCTGCCTGTAAATCCGAATCCGTATAACCCATAGGGCACAACTCCTCACACTGATAGGCGAGACAATGGTCTCTAGTCCTTTTCAAGTATTTTAGTATGTGCTTTACCGCGGTCCAATGCGCCTGTCCAGGGTTAGAATGATATCTTGCTACCATGCCTACAACAAAGCAGATATCTGGCCTCGTACATAGCATTGCATACATGAGGCTACCCACGGCCGATGCATATGGCACGTTGCTCATCTTATCTTTCTCCTTTTGTGTCACCGGACAGTGATCCTTGGAAAGATGTATGTCATGTCTGAAGGGTAACAGACCTTTCTTGGCAGTTTGCATGCTGAAACGGGCAATCACAGTATCCACATATGATCCTTGAGACAAGGTCAGCATCCTCTTATTGCGCTGCCCCAATACTTTTACCCCTAGGATTTATCCTGCCTCCCCAAGGTCTTTCATATGAAACTGTTCGGATAACCACCCCTTTATGCCAGACAATACTTCCACATTGTCGCCAAATAGGAGAATATCATCTACATAAAGTGCAAGGAACACCACGCTTCCGTTGACACATAGACGGTACATTCAACTCTCATTTGAACATTGTGAAAATCTATATGATTTAATCACTTCATCAAAACGTAGATTCCATGACCGTGAAGCTTGTTTAAGTCCATACATCGACTTCTTAAGCTTCCAGACCAATGTTCTTCGCCCTTCTGCACATAACCTTCTGGCTGTTGCATATAGATGTCCCTACCTTCTTCAAGGTACCCATTTAGAAACGTGATTTTGACATCCATCTGCCAGGTTTCCAAGTTCTTATGTGCTGCTATGGCTAGGAGAATTCGAATGGACTTAAGCATGGCTATCGGTGAGAAGGTCTCGTCATAGTCTACACCTTCTTTCTGACTATAACCCTTTGCCACCAGCCTTGCTTTGAAAGCTGTAATTTCACCATTCGCAACTTTCTTTCTTTTGTATACCCATTTGCACCCTATGGCTCGATAGCCATCTAGCAAATCAGTTTTGTGGTATACATCCAGAGCCGTAATGGATTCTAATTCTAAATCCATGGCGATCAACCATTTGTCTGCATCTTTATCAGATACCGCCTCATCGTATGTCCGGGGATCTGTATCATCTAGTTCGTTTTCCAGGATCAAGTCAGAAGACTCTCCCACGAATGTATACCTTTCGAGTTGGTGGACAACCCTCCCACTGCGACGAGGCATCTGAACTGTGTCAGTAGTTAGCACAGTACTCGTTGGTCCCATACCTTGCATTGATGGCAGTGTTGGTATTACCTCACCTATTACAGGTGGATTTACCACTACACTGGGCTTTCCTGATGGAATCGCTTCATTATCCTCAAGCTCGAGGAGGATAATTTCACTCTTGGATCTATAGTTCTATACATATTCGTCCTCCAAGAATCTGGCATTGGTAATGACAACCACTTTTTGATTCTCTGGACAATAAAAGTAACCACCTTTCGTTTGCCTGGGATATCCTACAAACAGCATCAGCTTACACCTACTTTCTAACTTATCAGGTTCCTTTGTCAGCACATACGCTGGACAACCCCAAACCCTCATTCTGGTTAAAATTGGCTTTCGCCCATACTAGAGTTCCAGAGGCGTTTTAGAAACTGATTTAGAAGGTACCAGGTTAAGCAAATAGGCCGCTGTCTCCAAGGCATATCCCCAAAAAGAAATCGGCAAGCTTGCATAACTCATCATCGATCTGATCATTTCCAAGAGAGTTCTATTTCTTCTTTCTGCTACACCATTTTGTTGAGGGGTTCCTGGTGCAATCCACTGGGATGTAATCCCGTTGTCTGATAAGTATTACAAGAACTCGTTACTGAGGTATTCTCCACCACGATCCGATCGTAGTGTCTTGATAGTCTTACCTAGCTTCTTTTCCACCTCAGTCCTAAACTCTTTGAATTTCTCAAAGCATTCAGACTTGTGGCGAAGCAAATAAACATATCCAAATCTTGAGTAATCGTCAATGAAAGTGGCGAAATACTCATAACCTCCACGAGCTTGCGTGCACATCGGTCCACATAAGTCAGAGTGGATCAATTCCAACAAATCCTCTGCTCGAGACTGACTTGCCTTAAAAGGCCTGGTCGTCATCTTTCCCTCTATACAGGATTCACAGACTTGATGCGGTACCACTTGAAAAGATTCCAAGAGCCCATCGCATGCTAATCTTTTAATCCTCTTTAGATTGATGTGACCTAGTCTCAAGTGCCAGAGATATGTTTGATCCTAATCGGAAGAAAACTTTCTCTTTAAATGATTATTACTATTGGATGAGTTTGCAACATTCACAGAATATTTATGCATACAATCAATGATATAGAGAGAGTCAATCAGTTTGCCACGACAGATAACACCATTATTACCAATGATAGAAACTTCACTATAAAAAATAACTGAATATCCATCATTAAATAACTTGGAAACTGAAATTAAGTTCCATCGAAAAACTGGCACATATAAAACATTTCTCAAAATCAAAACATTATTTTCAAAGCATAAAGTAAAATCTCCAATGGCTACTGCTGAGACTCGCTCTCTCCTACCCATTGAGATGGTAATCTCGTCATGCATAGCTGCCTTGTCGGCCTGAATACCTGCAAAATATAACAAACATGATCAATAGCTCCAGTATCCACTACCCACGAATAGGTAGAAACCGATGCTAAACATTTTTCCGTTATAAATTCACATGACGTACCTTGTCTACCCGTGCTAGGCACTAGACAATTTACTTCACTTCGCTTGCGTTTGCATGGCCTGGTGATAACTTCTGCCAGATCAACTTCATCTAACCTTTTAAGCATTTCTTTTGCTTCAGCAACTGTCTTGTCAAAAGCTGACAAAGTTGGAGCAAACTCAAATGCCATCAGGTCAGATTCTTCTCGCAACAGGGCCCTGAGTAACTCATAAAGAGGAAACTCGCGCCTGGCACCGAGAGACTTGATGAAATCACTATAAGAATCAGATAGAGAGTGCAGGACTATTTTAATTTTTGCCCGCTTACTGATTCGTCCACCTCTCTTTCTGTACTTTCTCATAATTCCCATCATACTGGTAAAGTGCAGAACCAACGAACTCCCATCAGTCATTTTCTTGCAGACCAGGTCCTCCACAAGATTATAACTGACAGTTCGTCTCACCTTCCCATATACTTTTACAAGGTCCCTCCATATCTCAACAGCAGTCCGTTACTTCTTGTACTTGAGCTTTAATTCTCTAGACAGATTGTTCATGATGAGATTGCGGGCAAACTCATTAGAAGCTACCCATCTGTCACATAACTCTCGCTCATAACCAGTACAGTTCCAATACTTGGGAGATAGAGGGTCCATGTAGAGTACATGGGCATGTTTTGCAGTGCAGAGTATTTCCATGAAGCAAAACTTCCACTCAGGAAAATTCGGACCAGTTAAAGGGTTCGATGTTAAGAGGTTGATAACGTGAGCAATAGACATGTCTGAAAACAATAAATTAAATACAGAAATTAAAACATAGTCGCAAACAATTGAAACAATTAAATATTGAAACCTTATAATAAAACAATATTAATGTTTCCTCCAATTTGCCGAAGTATTACTATTGCAAGCCACACATGTGGACGTTTACAACAAAACACTCAACCAGACTGCATCTTTTAATTCCAGTCTTTTAATTCCAATCCATGTCCGGGTTCCTTAGACAAATTAAATTAATAATTAGAGACTAACTTAAGACCATATTATCCTACTGAGCAGGGACATCACAAATGAGTTATACTCTAGATAATATCTAAGCTAGTTTACCACCAAAGCCAACCCTCTCATATAAGGATCTACTAGGACACACCTGATCCCTATAATAAGGTTTTCTCATTTAATTCAATCCCTAGAGAACTTATGAAAACTCAATACGCAAGCTACACATATAGACATTTACGCATGAACTCCCACTTCTCACATGAAATAAATGTTTGTTTCAAGAAATCCTATCTATTAGGACTTATGAATAATAAATTAAGTAAGCTACACATGTAGATGTTTACCTAATAAATTAACAACTTCCAATAAAGGATCGCTTTGTAGAGGTCTTACTAAATTATAAGCTTAGTAATTTTAAATTTATAAGGTTCAATTGCACATATTATTTTATGTAGTCATAATTACAACATTGCTAAAATTCTATCATGCATGGCATGAACACCGAATTTATAGTTATAATTAATTACACAAAATAAATCACATAGCATGCTTTAAAGCTGTAAATAAAAGCAGTAAACGTGCTCCTATTATCTACAACATGCATATATGCTGCGCAATTAATGTAAACACATATATCATGCGAGGACAAATAATAAAGCAAATAAAAAATGTCCTCGTGGCCTCATGATACAGAATTAAGAAATAATCCTATCTATTACAGTTTGGAATTATTTCACAGATCTTCGACTGGGCTCCCCCTACTTGGACTGTGATCTGATTTATTTTCTGAAAAATTGGGCCTCCAAGATTTGATCCATCAGAAAATAGGACAACTGGGCTAGTTAACCAAATCGCGAGCTCGTGCACACATTGTAAGCCCGATAGCCCGCGAGAACTCGGCCTGACGAGCCACCACCGGCAAACCACCACCGCCACCGGCGACCCGCCGCTGCCGCGAGGGCTGCCAGAATTGCGCAGCGATCGCGCATGCACGTCGCTCGATTCGCTCCCTCCGGTCGTCGTCTCGCGCGCCTACCGCCACCCCATCCTGCACTATTGTCGCCCGTCCACGCCGGTCTCCTTCTTCTCCACTGTCGACCACCACGACTCGCTGGAAAATGCACAGGAGACGCGATGCAAAGCCTGCACAAATCGCGTGCAAACCCTAGGATTTGCAGCGCCGCCGTCTGCATCCACCCCCACCACCGGCTGTCCCCAGCCCGCACTTCCTCCACCACGAGTCATGCCGCACCACCTGCCCCACCGACTCCATTCGAAGGAGAGAAGAGAGCCATTGGCGACAGCACGCGAGGCTGCACTGAAACGCCGCGCCGCGCATGTCTCTTGCGCCCGGTCGCTGCTCGCCGCCGTCCTGGCCTCCTCTGCTTGCACCCGCGCTGTCATCTCGGAGCCACCGCGCCTACCTGGCCTGCTGTGGCCGTGCAGCCATTGCTGTGCGTGCGCGCGCGCACACCATGCTAAAACCCTAGGGTTTCGCACGCTTGCGCCGCACACCGTCCTGCCGTGCCTGCCCTTGCCGATCGCCGCGCATGACGTGCTGCCATGCCGGTGCCATCATCCGTTGTCGCACGGTCCTTCGTTCTTCGTGTTCTTCGTTCTTTGTTTTATAGATTTAATTTTAAAAAATTGAAAATTACATGGGATTGCATCCTAATACAATTTGGAATTTAAATCTAACCACGGATTTATCTCGTGGGTGAAAAATGAATCCTTATTAAAGGGCGAATTAACCCGAGAACCACGAGGACAAAAAAACACAATCATAAAATCCATAAACCATTCATGCATTCATTCAATAATAATTATCACGCAAATCATACGCAATATTATTTTTTCCTTTAGAGCCAATTAATTAGCATGGCTCTGATACCAATTGAAGGGATTTGTGAACTGAATCACTAATCCGTTAGCCGAGATTGTTAACTGGAATATCAAAAATAAATTCCTATGTCTATGATTGATCCTAGCATGCTCCTATTGAATATGCATAAGGGGGTTTATGCGGAATACCTGGATTGTAGAAACCTGAAGAACGAGTGTGTAGTGATGTGATCCTCGATCCTTTTCCAACGCACCAAGATTTATTCCTAATAGATTAAGGAATTAAATCTATGAAAATTAAGAGATAATTTTTTAAAACAAAGAGGGAGAGAAGAAAGAAGATCCTCCTGATCTGATCTTCTGATCTGTATCCCAACTCTAATCCGAATATCTAGTGAAGATTCCCTTCGGATTCCTTGCCCGGTTGAGAAGCAAAATTTCCTCCTCGTTATCATATCTAGTCGATCACCACAGCTCCCAAATCCTGGTTTGTTGTGTTGCAACTTATGATCTTGTGGTGTGTTGTTATCTGAGAGACTGAGGCCTATTTATAGGCGAAATACTGGACTTCTACTGGGCTTGAGTTTTCATGGGCCAGACCAGGGAACCAGAATGCAAATAGCAAATAAGGTCTATCAATTAATTAATTCCCATATTCAACCCAGAATATAATTAATTAATTAATATTGATTAATTCCACCAGAGAATCAATATTGTCCTACCTATTTGTTACTACGTTTTGAGGAACGGGTTGCACGGGCTCGGTATATCCCCACATTTACGGTTACAGACATTCATTAATTAATTTAAGCTCTGACAAGCTATTTAATTAATTAACATGTTATATTCCTGAGTCAATCCACTCAAACCTTTTCACTTATGCTTGAACTTAATCAGCCTGCAGGACTTTAGCATAACGAACCTTTTGAGCTGCTCAGGGAATGTCACCATCCTATACTAGATGTGGTTACCTTGTTCCAGTACCAGACAGTCATACACAAACTTCAATACCCCAAGATACAGATATACACGCTCAACCAGAGCCTTTCACTGCAACTCAAAGTAATACACAATCTGCATATACTTCTGTACCTTCACATAGGCTTAGGATCTCATCAAGCCATAGAGATCTAGATTCTTTTTTAATGTCAGATAAAAGAATTGATCTCGACTTAGGTCCTTATCAATGTGTGCCCCACACCAGCATACCAAGCCATCCAAGATAAGATGCTTATTACTGCGTATGCTGCAGCCTACACCGATAGTTTATCCTGGAACTGTCTCAGCTGTGATAACTATTTATATCTCGCTAGGTCATACGATCCATACGATCTACCGTGATCTACTACACACCATATGATCTCCCTATCGACGAGATAAAAGGATAATTGCGTTTGCGACACATGTTTGTTAATTCAGACAGGAGATGAACACACAACATTTATGATTCCCAGTATATTAACCAATCAACCGTGTACATAATATACCAATCATAATGCTTTCAGTATATAAATCCATCAAAAGTGGGCTGTGGAACTTGGGGATACGGATTGGAGTTCCAGCCGCGCACAATGATCATATCACAGGTACTAGCATATTTCATAACGGACTTCACAACAAACCTGCAGCTTGAAGCTGAAAAAGAAGTAGCAAACTTAAGCTGTGAAGAATAAAGGTGCGGGACTTGGATCATTCCGAGAGACGGCTCCAACAACGTGCATGGAAACAGAGCTGGTATGCTCATAAGAAACCCTTGGGGAGAAGTGTTTAAAAGGGCAATACAGCTCAACTTCGAAGCAACGAACAATGAAGCAAGTATGAGGAATTAATCAAAGGAATGTAGCTAGCGAGAGAGCTAGGGGCTACGCACGTGGAAGTAAGGTGCGACTCACAACTCGTGGTATGCCAAATGAGCAATGAATTACAAGTGAAGGAACCAAGGTTGCTCCCATACCATGAACTAGCAACCAGACTGAAGTCTGAATTCAAAGAATGCAAGATCAAGCACGTCGCGAGAGATGAAAATTCTCAGGCAGATGCGTTAGAAAATCTAGCCTCCACAATAGTCGAGAAGACCAATCGACCAATACCTATTATTGGGTTGACGAACCATCAATAAAACAGGGGATGCATGAAGCTTTACCAATCCTGCCAATAGTTGAGAACTCATGGATGCAGCTCATAGTAAATTTCCTCAATGATGGCCGACGCCCGGAAGATAGGTACGAAGCGGCAAAAGTAGAAAGACAAGCTGTGAAATTCACACTCATTGAAGAGCAATAATATCGGAGATCCCTAGAAGGACCTCTACTGAAATGCCTAAACGAAGAAGAATCAAAGAACCTGCTGTCAGAAATACATGAGGGTGACTGCGGCAACCACTCAGGCAGCAGGTCACTAGCACACAAGGTTCTATCCGCAGGTTTTTATTGGCATACGCTAAGGATAGATGCGAGCAAGCACGTGAAAAGGTGCGACGGATGTCAATGTTTCGAGATAGTTTCCCACCGGAGCGCAGAACCATTACATGCCACAATCGCCCTATGGCCTTTCATGGTTTGGGGGATGGATATCGTGGGAAAGATACCTCGAGGTACGGGGCAAAAAAAATATCTTGGTAGCCACGGACTACTTCTCGAAATGGGTGGAAGTCGAAGCTTTAAAAAATGCCAGAGATGAAGATGTCATCAAATTTCTCTGGAAACACATACTCTGCCGCTTTGGAGAACCAAATGAGATATGAATAGACAACGAAGCTCAATTTATGAGCGAGAGACTCAGAGACTTCTGCGAAAAGTAAGAGATAAAACTCATCTTCTCCATCCCAAGGTACCCAGAGGCAAACGGACTTGCGAAGTCAACTAACAAGACACTAATGGAAACTTTGAAGAAATGTCTCGGTGCCTACAATAGAGGATGGGTGGAAACGCTACCTGCAACCCTATGGTCCTATAGGACAACTCCCAGAACGGCCACAGGTGCAACACCGATTTCACTAGCATACAGAATAGATGCAATAGTACCAGTAGAAATAAAGGCCAAGAACCCAAGAATCGAGTTTCACAATGAAGAAAGAAACGCAGAAAATTTGCTCAAAGACCTCGAACTAATCAATGAAGCCCGCTACGAAGCATGCGCAAACATGGCTCGACAAACATCAAAAGTTGAAAAATTCTTCAACACTAAATTACGCGCAAGAAGCTTCGTGGAAGGCGACCTAGTGATTAGAAGAGTCTTCGACAACACGAAAGATCATAGCCGAGGCAAGTTTGCACCTACATGGGAAGGGCCCTACTTTATTTCAAAAGTGGTTGGCCAAGGTGCGTATAGTTTGATCACAATGGATGGAAGAGAAATTGCGAACTCTTAGAACATCAAGCACCTCAAGAAATACTACCCGTAGGTGCCAATATAGCAGTTTGGCATCCCAGATATGCCTAAATCTAGCTCTATTGTTATATTCATTATTTCATTTTTATCATCGTCATACTAACTTGAGCGTCGGAGGGGCAATGCCCAAAGCATCGCCCACCCACAACACATTCCTATTCCTAAAAAGTATATATGCGCGAGGTGCACAAAGCCTCACCTATCTATGACTCCCAGATATGTGATGCGGTAAAAGTTCAATAGCAATAAACTCTCAACCCCACACAAGAATAAAATATCAATCCGAGTTCTTCTCGATTCGCCTACTAGAATACCGAGCTACTCAAGTGAATACTTATAGCTAAGCATGATTTCATCGTTGAGTAATTTCTAATCATCTAAACATGCAATTCAAATCTATGCTATCAATATAGGAAATACACGAATTTAAACAACAACATTAAATCGAACAATCCTTCTCAATATGGTAAACCAAGACAATCACAATACTCAAGCTAGGAAGATAGGATGTTGAATCAAGTAGAGATACAATCAAATTTGGCTAATCATTGTTGCAAACATTATTTAATTCCTAGGAGATTGAGCAATCGACCCTACACTCGATAGCCCCTTATCACGGCGAGCTACTGGTTGATGATCTAGAACTAGCAAACAGTCACGTTATTTAGCCCTAAACCACTCCAAATGGTTCGTCAATTATCGCCCTACGACCTAGCACCGCACAAGGATTGGAACTAAAATCGTATGAATTAACAATAATCACGACGATTCCGCCCGCGTGTTGGCTGCAGCGTTCACGTCAACTACCTCCTAAGTTGGCTATTACCTACACCTAAGAGGTAAGGAACAAGCTCTAGTGAAATCCAAGCTCTCAAAGGAAAGTAAACAAACAATTCTCATGCCAAATTCTCATGCATCCTTCCTCAATTCAACATCCAAAACGGTTTAGAACTTCATACCTTTCAATTGTACAAATACAATTTGGAATACAATGAACTTCATTACAATTTGAAAGTAGAAATAAGATTCTTCCCCAATTTGGATTGGTTGACTTGATCCACCACCTTCAATCTTCAATCTCGTACAAGTATTGATGAATTTAGCTCCTAGATACTCTAGGACAAAGATGAATCGGAAATGAAAAATGGAATCTAGGGAGAAATCTATCTATCGTACGTGAAAAATGACAAAAAGTCCTTCAAATAACCGCTCATTCCCCTTTTATATGCAAGCAATCAGGCCCTCGGATCGCCCGGTCGAAGTTTGGCTCGCCCGGGCCACCAAAAACTGCCAGAAACCTCCAAAAAAACAGACTTGGCTCGGCCGATCGACACATGGCTCGACCGAGCCAAGCCCCAGCCCAACCACGCTCAAACGATCCTGCACAGGCTCGACCGGTCGAGCTCTCTGAACCAAAACTGCAACCTCGCTCGGCCGGTCCTGCCTTGGCTCAGCCGGTCGAGCTCTCTGAAGCTCCACTCGGCCGATCCTGCCCACGCTCGGCCGGTCGAGCTCTCCAAACACCAAAACCTTGCGATTTTCCTCCGAAACTCCACCAAATATGCTTGTTTATGCCAAAAACCTATCCTACACAAGTCAAACACACAAAACACGAAAACACAAACAAAATACGACAAAAACATATGATACGGGAGTAAAATAGCCACAAACAAGCATGTTCACATATCAAAATACGGGTCATTTTACGCACGTATCATAACCCCCAAACTTAAACCTTTGATTGTCCTCAATCAAAACAAAGCAAAGTAATTAATCTACCTCATGCAACACCTCATAGCTCATCATAGTCATCTTAGCATGCTCTTATCAAACAAGATTATCACCTAACTTTGTGACCCGGTTAATGCCCATGACTCAAACCACTCATCAACATTGGATAAAGAAATGAAAGCACTCCCTCACGTGTTTAGGGTATGAAGAGTTCACTCATGCACAAGATATCGAGCACAATTTCCATAGGCTTGAAACAACTCTCACCACTATACTACAACGAGTTGGCTCCTAAAATCACAAAGGTCTTTGTTTTTGGTTATAACGTAGCTTACTAGAAGGTAGGTGGTTTTGGGCCAAAGTGACTAAACTTCTCAATTTCCCAAAACCCCCAAACTTATTTTCTTCAATCCACTTCTAACCTCGAGGCATTTCAATCACAATTCTCATATATTTTTCTTTCTTTTTCTTTTCTTTTCTTTTCTTTCCTTTCTTTTTCTTCATTCATTCGAAGTACCAAAAATTTTGTTGATACCCCCCTTTTTTTTCTAGGATTCACATCAATCCACACTCAAACATTTATTGCCTCAACAATCATTTTTTTTCTAGGATTCACATCAATCCACACTCAAACATTTATTGCCTCAACAATCACAACTCCAAGATACCAAGCAACTCCCAACCCAACTCTCAACTCCGTATTCACCCTCATACACTCATTCCCCCAAAATATGTTGATACCCCCCTTTTTTTTAAGAAAATTCACCATTAAGCTCAATCACGGAAATTAAGGGTATGAAGGGCAAAATTATAATATCACCACCTTATACTCCCGAAGTGAAAGGTAGAGCTAAGAATCGATGGCCTAAGATCATTTTTTAGTTACCAAACCCACATCAAATAGATAGAGAATATATTCAAGTTCTAGATCTTGTGCTCTCAACCTTGCCACTCACAACCGAAATAGATATGACAAGGCTCAAATTTCATGGCTTTCGTCAAGTCCTAGGCATTAACCTTGCACAAAACTCGGCAATTCAAAAGTTAAACTCGAACATGCATCAAAAACTAGATTCCGCCCTATCATTGGTCAAAGTAGACATCAAACTCCACTAAGTAAATCATAATTCAAACCTCAAGTCTAGTTCGGGTTCATCATGCACACACAAGCACACAACATACTAAACACAATTTAATGAATCTAATTGGTAGAAGGAACGAAAGAAAGCGTTACCCATCGGCACACACGATCAAACCGCTCTCCCCGCCTTATTTGTACCTACTAAATCAACACAAACACCACCAACAATTTAGCATAACCAAGGTAATAAAGCTCTCATAACCACCAACTTCCACAAACCAATTATCAACAATGATAAGACCATATCCACCATTTCCACCATTCATTCCAAACCATAAACATATCCACACACCGAAAGCCAAATAGAAAGAATTAACCGCATGCAAGCTTGCCAAAATATCCATCCATTCATCATAACAAAAATCATCACAATCATTATTCACATCCAAATGTAAAATAGAGGTAAATCATAGTACAACCAAATCGAATCAAAATATCCAAATTCAACTAAACTACACTAATCTAGAAAGCATAATGAAGATAAGGAGATAGAGAAGAGAGTGAACCAGAGCTCCAACTACCGACACTTCCCCCCAAACTTAGTCAAGTGAGACTAAGTTTGTCAAATAGGTAGGCGGTGCGTCATCACTCCTCTCGATCTTGTAGTTCCTCCTTCAAACACAAAACCAAACAAACTAGACATTTATTCAAAATCAAAGCAACTAGAAGCAATTAAACAAAAGCAATAAAATTGGTTGGGTTGCCTCCCAACAAGCGCTTCCTTAACGTTGGTAGCTAGACGACCTTACCACATCACCCATTGTCAAAAATATTGTTAATTTCCAAGATACCTTTCTCCCTTGTTCGACATTTTCTCGGGAGCAACTTGTTCAACATGTTTTTCCTAATGCCTCTCTCATCCTTCCAAATAGGTGTGAATATCTCAAGAATCATGAATGGCAAAGGTGATGGTCCCTTTGTTGATTTTATCTCCGAGCCATCATCCAAATGAATCACCACTACAAGAAACTCATCAATTCGTTCATCCAACTTGTGAACCGGGTGAATGATAAAATCCTTCTCAACTCCCGCGACAATAATAGCTAGTTTACTTTTTAGCTCTTCCTCCATTGGCTCCTCAAACCTTCCATCACATTCCTTGCTTGATATCAATCTCTCCTCTTCCAACAAACTTACAATGGTCGGATCATTTAGCATTTCTTCCGGTGAAGGCATCTCACTCTCACCCTTCTCCATGTATTCCAAGATTTGCACCGGCTTCTCTATGTCTTCATTTGCCGCATCTTCTTGAAGTAACACCTCTCTTTCCTTCTCCGGTTCATCTTCTTGGACCTCCTCTATTTCTTCGTCCTTCACCTTCTCTATCTTTTCTTGCTCTCTTTCACTCAAATGATTAGCAATGATTGAAAGTTGTGCTTGAATTTCTTCAAACATCTCATTGCCTTTTTCAAACTTCTTTTCTCCTTCCTCAAAACTTTTGCCTTGCACAACTTCTATCACATCGCATTTTTCCTCTTTCTCATCCTCCACACTCCTCTTCATGGCATCCGGGAACGAAAAAGTGATCTTCCTCCCATCAAATTGAAAAGTTAATTGACCATTCTTCATGTCAAACAATGCTCCTCCGGTCGACAAAAATGGTCTCCCCAAAATAAGAGGAACATCTCCATCATCTACTATATCAAGCACCACAAAATCAGCTGGAAAAATAAAGTCTCGCACCTTGACCAAAACATCTTCCACAACTCCTTTAGGATACGACAAAGATCGGTCCTCCATTTGAAGTGTCATGGTGGTTGGCTTGATTTCCCCTATTTCCAATTTCTTGAACAAAGATAAAGGCATTAAGTTGATGCTTGCACCCGAATCACACAAAGCCCGAGTTACTTCACTTCCCCCAATTACACATGAAATAGTGAAACTACCCGGGTCTTGCCTTTTAAATGGCATCTTCCTTTGAATAACGGCACTGCATTCTTCAAATAAATACACCTTCTCATATTCACCAATGTCATACTTACTCTTTTGGGTGAACATCTGTTGGTCCCGGATTATCAGGGTATAACTTGGCAGCGGAAAATATGGTTAATCGTTTCTTGCACTCTGCTGGTTACTCAGCTGACTGGGACCTTGTCAGCTGGTAAGTCAACTTGCACTTTGCGTACTCAGCTGACTGGCGACTGGCTGGTCAGCTGGTAGCTCAAGACTTAGAATATATTAGCCTTGTTTACACAGTTATATCAGTTTTCAGGATATACACCAGCACTTGGGTGCTGGGTTTTAAATCAGTATGAAATGCAGAAAGCTGATAATAGACAAAGGATTTATAGTGGTTCGATCAACTGATCTACGTCCACTCTCCAGTCGTAGCACTGGAAATTTCACTAAGAGTAATCGGGTACAAGCATCCTACGATCTATCTCTAGCTGGTGAATGCCTCGTCCACCAGTTCACTAGATCAACCGCTCCCGGCCTTGTCCTTCTTCAACTCTGATCTGCTGGTGGAGTGCGAGCACGTCACTTCAACCTCCACAGCTTCACTGGGTGTTTAGTTCTCCCAAGAACGTATCTTCTCAAATACGGCAAAAGCCTGTAATAACTCAAGTGCTGGCTGGCACAAGAGCTGCTGTGAACTTCCTCGGAGGAGAAAGAACACCAAAGAGATCAGTAACTTACAAGCTGGAAGCTTGAAGTCTCGTGTTTGATAAATCAACACACGGATAGCCTTTAGAAAGGCCTCGAAAGTGTTTTGCTTCTACTTGCTTGAGCGTAATAAATTTCAGTCTTTCGGTAGGTGAAGAGTATTGAATGTTGGTGGATCCCAGGTATTTATAGCCGAGGGATCCCATTCAAATATTCTAGCCGTTTGGACACATCCGGAAAAGGTCTCTGTCCTCGCATGTCCTTCTGACGGCGGCAGGTAGGAATTTCCGGAAAGAGCCATGCTTTTGTCCACTTTATCTGACATTGATCTCTTTATGTCAGAACGGCACTATTCGTCAGTACGAGGAATCGGAACTGGTGTCTTGAACTGATAGACTTTAAGGTATCCTCCTTAAAGTCATACTCTGTCAGTTAATTCCTCGACGAATCTTCTTTTTGTCTCTAAGACTCTGGGAGAGCGAATCTAGAATTCTGCTGGTGACATCCGACTGGTAGATCATTCTGGTGATCTTGTGCTGGCAGTCTCTGCTGGTGACTTTGCGCTGGCACAATCTAAGTCCACCAATATGTCTGATGTTAACCTTTTCTTGGAATCTCCCATGACTGGTGGCTTCACCGCTGGTGAATAGTGTCAGTGAGAACACGTATTCTGCTGGTAGGATTTGTCAGCCGCCTGCTGGTGAAATCCTTCCCAACTGGTGAACAGTAACCAGTCATTAGCTCTTCTCATGCTGGTGAACAGTGTCAACACGAGACTTTGTCAGCCGCCTTCGGATGAGACTTTCCCAACTGGTGAACAGTAGCCAGTGGTAAGCACTTCTCATGCTGGTGAACAGTGCCAGCATGAGTCTTTGATCAGCTGCGACTTACAACTCAAAAGACCTAAACAGGACTTTACATTTGAGAACTAGAGCTATCTAGAGACAACTGACGCTGGTAGGACTTAGGATTTGATCCACCAAAACACCAAAACTAGAATCTAAACAAGTAGCTACTGGGGAAAGGAAACTTAGCCAAATTTCCCAACAATTTCCCCCTTTTTGGTGCGATCAAAGCCTAACCAGCGAGCACTCAGCTGATGAGGAAAGTTACAAAGTATTTCAGGGTTTTACAAATAAGCCTATCAGATCTAAACCCATGAAACTACTTCCTCACATCAGCTCTAACTAAAAATCTTCCCCCTCAAACCAGGAGAGATATTGCTCGTTTAAAATATGAAAATTGAGATCAGAGCAAAAAGATTTAAAGTGTGTGATACGAGTGCTGGTGCTGATTACACTGGAAGTGTAAGTTCAGCTGGTAAGTAAGTACTTAGACAATTTGTTGGACAATGAGGAATTGTCATCAACTTGTCAGTAATCAATCCATTTAATATGTTGCAGTTACAAGTACAAGATAGAAAACTGACTAGTCTAGAGATACAAATACTTACAACAAAATGAAGAAGCTAGACTATGGCTGAGAAGATGATCCTGGTGATTGAGTTCTGCTGGTGAGCGACCTCAGGATCTCAGTGAGCGCTGCCATATCTTGTCTGCTCTTTTCCCTTTCCTCAGCAGCAATCCTCCTCTCCTCTTCAGCAAGACGGGCTCTCTCAGCCTCAGCACGTGCTCGCGCACTTTCCCCCTCTTGGATCCGCGCCAAAAAGGAGGACACTCCAGCGGTGACAGAATCCATCTATTGAGCAATTTCAGTGCGGAAGCTGGCGAAGCGCTGGTCCATCCTGGCATCAATAAGTGCAAGAAGCTGCGCAGGGGGATGGATCACGGAGATTGGCTGCGCTGATTCTTCAATGGAAGAGGAAGGTACATCAGTTGCGGAAGGAGCCGCTGCTGGTTCAGATGCAGCTGGTATCTCCATCGGGGCTGGCTCCTCCGCTGGCACTGCAGCTGCTGCTGACTCCTCTACTTGTACTTCTTCAGCTGGCTCCTCAGCTGATTCCACCACTGGCACTGCTGCTGGAGCTGGCTGGACTTCAGAAACAACTGTGGGGGCTGTGAATTCCACCACTTGCCAGTCCATAGAATCAGGGACGAGATCGCCCGAGATAATAGGAACAGGAGGGACGGCAAGGGTCAGCCACAAACCACGAGAGGGATCCTCCGCTACCAAGTGGTCTACCAGCAAAGCGCAGGCAGCCATGTCGAACAATATAGCATTGTAGGGAGGGATCCTCGGGAGGGTAACCAGCACTTTGAGGCGTCGGAGCGCGTACGTCAGCTGGTACCCCCGACTGGTGACTCGGAACTGGAGGAAAGGTAACTTGACCTTTTTCAGTGGCGGGAGGCCGGAGCTTCCAGTCAGCTGCCTATACTCAGCGATTTGCAGCAAGCGGCGCTGGATCCTCCTTGTAGACAGTTGCTGGGGGCAATCAGGATCAGTGCCCATGAAAGCATTAGCCCACTCCTCCTCCGCTCTCCAGTAGCCAAGACCCAGCCTGGCATAAAGAACCGCCCGCTGCTCCACTGTCAGCAGGCGCTGGCATCGATCAAAAATTCTCCACCTTCGGAGTTCCAGACAAAGGTCCGGATCCACCCTCCAGAGGCGTCGGTAGCTGGATATCATCTCGTCATTGACGGCATTCTCCACTTCCGCCGTGATATTCTCCGCATATTCATAGAGAGTGGAATTGTAGTATTCCACTGGCTGCAGGGGCAGGCACCAGTCAGAGATTCTGGAGGCATATATCGACTGGTGGGGGAGTCCGCTGAAGGGGATGATGTTGAATGCAGATGGCTCTGGCACTCTTGAATTATAAAAAGCCATCTCCCCGCGCTGCTCCCACCGGTGCACCCCTGTCACTCGAGCCTGGAAGACATCCTCATCAACCAGTTGATGCTCTTGGATGCAGAGCATATAAGGGCGCCTTTCAGTTCGTGCACGCCTAGCTGGTGATGAAGAGGATGCTGCTGGCCGCCCGGAAGTTGATGTCGAGGCATCTGTAGATCGGGGGCGACTGGCAGGACGACGAGCATTGTCATCAATGTCTGGGAACAAATCCCTTGGCTCCATCCTCTGCACCATGGAGTAAGATACCACCTCCTCAGCTGGCTCCTGCGCTGGCTCCTGCTCTGGCTCTTCATCCCTTGGTTCCTCTGCATCCTCGGATTCAGAACTGACATCCGAGAAGCTCGCCAGTTGTACCGGGGTGGTCGCCCGCTCCTCAACTCCTCCACTGGCACCCCCTTGCGCGTCCAGTGGGTCGTCTTCACCTCCACCACCCCCTTGCGCGGGTGGAGGGACTTCAGCGACCTCCTCCTCCTGGTACTTATCCACAAGGGATAGTACATCCTCTTCAACACCCATGACCATCAGGCGGTTAAAGGATTCATCGGATAAGATCTCGCCTGGAGCTGGTGCTGGTGGCCTCGCACTTGTAGTTGTTTCGGGCACATCCCACTTGCCCTTGGCCACCTGGCGCACCTGCTCCGCCAGTTCCGCCTGACGTCTGGCCTCATGCTCAGCCTACACCTTTGCATAGGCTTCATCGCGGGCTGCCAGCTCAGCCTCTCGTTTACGCTGGTCGGCCAAGGCCTTCAACCTTGCCTGGGCCTGTTTCTTCCTTACTAAGGAGGCTTGCTGCTCCTTCTTTGCTTGCTCGACCAGCTTCTGAGCTCTGGTCTGAACCCTTTTTCGCTTACGGGTCATCCTCTCCAGCGTCTCTTCTTCAGTCAGCCCCAGTATGTTCTTCTTAACTGGGATGGAGATCTTCCCAGACTCAGGGTCATATGCAACAGCTGACGGTGGCTGCTGGTGCTGGGAAGTCTTAGGCTTCTTGTGGGTAGGCTTCTTGGTGACTGGTACAAGTTGTACGTCCCTTGGGTGAATACCAGTCGCCTCAGCCACTGCGCCTTCCATTGTTTCGAAAAGAGACTCCGTCTCCAGCTTCCTCTTCAGCTCTGCCCTTGCCTCCTCAGTCAGTGGGAGAGCCACAGCTGGCACTTGCTCTCCTTGGTCTTCTGAGTCCTCCTCAGAAACGACCTCAGCAGGGTCCACTGCTGACTTCCCTCTCAGCCTTCGTGGCTTCTTGTAATCTGGGCGGGGCAGCTTCACCTTCGTGGCTGGTATGAAGTCGGAACCAACCAGCTGTTCCCCCTGATCCACGCCATCACCAAACTCCATCTCCAGGATGTGGCTGATCCTCAGCCCGAAGGATACGGCGTGAGCAAATCTGCCTTCAGTCGGAACAGAGGTGTTCCTGTCCACATTCTCTAGCAACCTGCCAAAGAAAAATTCGGCCCAGTTGCCCTGAACTCCATCCACCAGGGCACACATCACCGAGAATTTGCGCAGGCTTAACTCGGCGTACGAGCCGACCTCGCATTGTAGCATGCGAACCACAATATCGCACACCATTTGCCAGTACTCCTCCATTTCTGACTTCCTCATGCCAGTCCGGAAGACGGTGACCTCTGGCTTCTTCCACTGCATCCACCGCCTCCTGAATTCCACCGTATCATCCTGATGATACGTGGCCACATCCTCTCCTTCATTCCTCAGCCCGAACAGAGCGGCGAGGTATTCGGCGGTGACGGTGATCAGGTGGCCAAAAACGGAAGTTGTGAAAGACTTCCTGTCGTCAGCAATCACGGCCCGAGCGTAGAACTCGGCTACCATGTGGGGATGGAAAGTCGTGGGCGTCGCCGTGAGGTACTGGCGGAGCTGCTCGCGGTCGACCATCTCCATCAGCTCCTCCCCGAAATTTTTCTCGGCCAGTTTCGCATTCAGAATCTTCTCCTTCTGAACCTGTGCAGTCCTAATCTGCGCGTTAGAGAGTTGTCGCCTGGTCGCTGGCCTGTTCAACTGAACCAGTCGGGCGAACGGATAAGTGTAATCGATATCTTCGATCTTCACTATGCCAGTATACGTTGGCATATGGGCTTCAGCAACTGGTAAGTCTGGTGAACCAGACGAGGATGATGTAGATGGAGGGTTATCAGCTGTAGGTCGAGATGATGATGCCATGACTTCAGAAATATTCAAGGATCAGAAAAGTTCAAGGGAAGATGAGAGAATTCTGAAAGATAGGGTTCTGAAAGTAGGGAAACATAAAGGTTAACCCGAAGGAAGTGATCGGGTATTTATACGAAGGACCATGCAGGATCAGACGTCCAGAATCAACGCTCAGCAAGCGAGGATCGACGGTCATCAGCAGGCCCGGTTCCCTGTGCGACGTGCGCGGTCGTGCTGACGTGGGCTACGCCGTGTAGCTGACGTGGCACGCAGCAATTGGTGGCATCCAAGCGTCGGACTGCGCAGACACTGTGCACAATAAATGTGGCATTAAATGCCGCATTAAATTCTGAGAGATGTACACGCTAGTCGGATTTGAACAATCCCGCCTTTTCTGCGACAGCTGGCTTGACTGGTCATCAGTAGCATATACCAGTTGAACATTTCCCCCTAACTGGTTGGCCTCTTTATCAGTTGGCAACTGATACACATACTGGTGCTGGCATCAGTTATCTGCTGGCAACTGAAAGATAGTAAAAATTGAGAGCTTGGACTCAATTTTATTCCGCATAATCTTCTCTCCAAGAAATCCACTCCTTATCATCGCTTGAAATTGGGAGCTGGGACCCAATTTCGCTTCAACTGATGGTTTGTGCTGGCAAATTGAAATGAGAGCTGGGACTCATTTCCTTAGACATTTAGAGAATAAGTTCCGCCAGTAGGTACCACTTGTTAGATAGAGATACCACTTAAATAAAAAACAACTAAGAGCTCGGACTTAGTCGTAATCAGCGTCCTCCAGAAGATCAAGAATAGAATGAGAGCTGGGACTCATTCTTCCTCATCATTTGGGCTCGCATCAATCTCCAAAAGACCGAGTTTGATGCACAACTCCTTGAATCTTGCTTCTGGCAGAGGTTTAGTGAAGATGTCAGCCAGTTGATCTTCAGTTCTGATGTAGTCCACGCTGACATCCTTCTTCTCGACATGATCACGAATGAAGTGATGTCGAATGTCTATGTGCTTGGTTCTGGAATGATGAACCGGATTCTTCGTGATGCACATAGTGCTGTTGTTGTCGCAATAGATGGGAACACATCCAGTATCCACTTCATAATCTTCCAGTTGTTGCTTAATCCAAATGATTTGAGCACAGCAACTGGCAGCGGCAACATACTCAGCCTCAGTGGTAGAAGTAGCAACTGAGTGCTGCTTCTTGCTAAACCAGCTGATTAGCTTGTGTCCTAGAAACTGACACGTACCACTGGTACTCTTTCGGTC
>JAPKLW010000557.1:123003-142862 GCA_026898455.1 Plectranthus barbatus | reverse complement strand
TTGAAAACCCAAAACCCTTTTTAAATTGATTTACCCAAACAAGAGTTATGAAAACCATCTCTAGTACATGAATCCCTTCGTAGCACTATCCCTGTGGGTTCGACAACCTTAGGGTTTTACAAATTTATTTGCTACTGTTTCTACAGTTATCAAGGTACCACATCGACATGACCACCTGTCAATGTGTCGACATGGATCACAGGTAGCTCTTGGGGAGTTGGTGGAATGTTGGCTGCATTGGGGACCTCGGCAAGCGCATGAGGAGCTTCAGCTGTGGTAGGTGTGGAGGTAGCCGGAGGTGCCAATTGTGCAGTCACCTTGGACTCGGCAATACGAGTGGTTGCCTCCATCATTTAGAAATAGTAAGGATAGGAAAATGAACAGAAAATATACTTATATCAAATGTCTCCCAAAAATCAGGGTGGGTAACAACCTGCTCGTAGTCTAGGCCTTCGCCTGCACGCATGCGCGCAACTTTCTCCTCGAGGATACGACCTCTTTCTCATAGCTCTCGTGCTGCACCTGCAGCCTATTCCTTAAGAAGTCCACCTCGCTCACCTTCTAAGAGGCCACTTTAGCTTCTTTCTCGAGGTGCACAAGCCTCTCCCGTAGCCCCGTAAGCTCATCCCGAGAGCGTGCCAAGTTTACATCAACTTTGCTTAGCTCGGACTCAAGAATCTTCACTATGTCGATCAGCTCAGCTTGGCACCCTCTCTCCCGGACCAAGTCAGACCTAGCCTTTCGCAGCTCAGCACCCAGATGGCCCACCTTTAGCACCAAGTCCTTGTGCAGAGTAATCGCGTCCATGCTCACCTTGAAGAAAAAATACACAATTAGAAAAATCCAGGGTGCGCCTAATTAAAAAGATATATACTTACCCGCAAGAACCTTCGATCAACGTCCAAGGATCGGTGCGCAAGATCAACGTCACCCTCTGCGAGGGGTGTCGTTTTAAGGAGCAGCCTCCGCACTTGACTGCAGAAGGCGTCTACCTTGGCAGCCTTCTCCTCAGAAGCCGGGGTCGGACCCAGTGGTGGAAAAGAGGCAACACCTTTTTTAGGGATTTCATGGTGAACCAATCCGCCAAATCCAAATAAGTCGGAACGTTCATGGATGTTGAGAGCAATTAAACAATTCAATAAACCTAGCATGCTCCTATGAATTAAATGCAGTGGATATCGAGTTTACCTTAACTGCGTAGTGTCAGATCCGATCCTTTGATTCAACCTCGTTATTTAATTAAATCTGCGGAAACAGAAATTAGCAATAGATCTTATTTTTAGATTTCATTAAACATAAGAGAAAAGAAGAGAGAATCTGTTCTTCAGATTAGGTCTTCAGATATGTATCCCAATAATGTTCAATCCTGCTTCTGGTGAGGATTCCACAAGAATGTGAATGTGTTGGACAGAGTCAAATTTCTTCTCCTCCCGAACACAACAGATGCGCCGCCCGTGCTATCTCTCTCCCTAGGGTTTCAACTGATTTGAATGTTCTGAAGTAGCAAGGGTTTGAGAGAGAGAACTGACTATTTATAGACCTAGGGTTTTAACCCTAATGGGCTAGTGGGCCTCTTTTCAGCATATTTAATTGGGCCAGACCTGGGACCTAATACAAATAATAGAGTGGGCCTATGAAATAATTAATTTACATGTCCACAACCCAGGGCACAATTAATTAATTAATATATAAGCATGCTTATAAAGCTGTAAATAATTAAGCAGTAAAACATGATTTCCTATTATCTACACATGCTTATTGAGCAAATAATAAATCACATATCATACGAGGGTAATTAAGACAAACAAAAATTCATCGTAGCCCCAAAATAGGAAAATAAAATAATCACATCTATTACAAAATTTGAAATTTGAATTTGGATAACTCCAAATCTTCACAAATCTTCCAGGGCCTTGATATCCTAAACCACCAAATCTTTTTGGATCTAGGGTTTTGAGATTTGAAAATTGGTCCCACTATCCAACTGCAAACCCTAGGGTTTACAATCGAATTGCACCAACTGTCAAACCTCGAACCACCACCGCAGCAGCAGCAGCCGCCGGCAACAGCCACCTCCCGTGCCGCCCTACAGGCTGCCGCGTACACATGACTGCGCGCTTCCCACCTGCCGTCGTTGTGCGGCTGCGCTGCTGCAGGCGCAGGAAGGACTGTGCCACCGCTGCCAGCCATGCCCGCAGCCACACGTTGCGGCAGGCTGCCTGCCTACCGTTGTGCGCCGCTGCCCTGCGCTGCTCCATCGTGGCTGCACATCGCGCGTGACCACCTACCGCTGTCGTGCACTGTCGTCGCCTTGCCTGTCTCTGTCTTCGTTCCTCAACGCGTACAATTACAGATTTGAAAATAAAAAATTTGAATAGACTATTCTATTACATTTTTTCCTATCAAATCTAATCACGGATTTTCTCGTGATTTTACAAAATGATTTAATCCAAACAGGGATTAACCACCGCGGAATAAATCAAACAAGTTGCCACGAGTAACAAAAAGCAAACCATGCACAGCAATTCAATAATTCATTCATACATGCATAATCGAATTAAGTTGCTCATCCAACAGAGCCATGAAAGCAGACCAGGCTCTGATACCAATTGTAGGGATTTCATGGCGAACCGAACCGCCAAATCCAAATAAGTCGGACTGTTCATGGATGTTGAGAGCAATTAAACAATTTAATAAACCTAGCATGCTCCTATGAATTAAATGCAGTGGATATCGAGTTTACCTTAACTCCGTAGTGTAAGATCCGATCTTTTGCATTTGAATTCCAATCCCTTGATTCAACCACGCGATTTAAATTTGAAGAAATAGAAATTAGCAATATATCTAATTTCTAGATTTAATTAAACAAAAGAAAAAAGAAGAGAGAATCTGTTCTCCAGATTAGGTCTTTAGATCTGTATCCCGATGTAGTTCAATCCTGCTACTAGTGAGGATTCCACAGGACTGTGAATGTGTAAGCCAGATTCAAATTTCTTCTCCTCCCGAACACAACAGATGCGCCGCCCCTGCTCTCTCTCTCCATAGGGTTTCAACTGATTTGGATGTTCTGAAGTAGTTAGGGTTTGAGAGAGAGAACTGTCTATTTATAGACCTAGGGTTTTAACCCTAATGGACTACTGGGCCTCTTTTATGCATATTTAATTGGGCCAGACCTGAGACCTAATGCAAATAATAAAGTGGGCCTATGAATTAATTAATTTCCATGTCCACAACCCAGGACACAATTAATTAATTAATATTAAATTTTTTTCACCACATAATTAATACTGACATACCCCTTTATTAGCACGTTATGAGAACGGGCTGCATTTACTTGATAATCCTCATATTTAAGGTTACTGGATATTCATTAATTTATTGGAGCTTCTGACAAGCTACCACAATTAATTAATATATTATTTTTGTGAGCAGTACCACTCAAACCTTATCACTCGTGTTTGAACTTAATCAGCTTGCAGGACTTTAGCACGATGAATGTTATTGAGCTCCTCAGGGAATGTCCCCATCCTATTACTCGGATATGGTTACCTAGCTCCAGTCTCAGGCTGTAATACACGAACTGCTGCTACCCAAGATGCGGGTATACGATCACATTACTCAGGCTCTCCACCATGGCAAATCAAAGCAACAGTCAACCCGTGCATACTCCTGAACCTTCTTTAAGGTTTGGACTCAATCAAGATCGAGATCTTGTATTCTCTGATGTTATACAGTAAAATATATCTCACTGCAGTCTAATCAATACGCAACCGCACGTACCAGCATATCAAGTAATCAAGACAGATTATTTCTTTGCGACTATGCTGCAGCCTACACCGATAGACTTATCCTTGTACGTTGTCTCGACTGTGATAATATTTATATCTCACTAGGTTAGTGATCATACTATCTTCTACTATCTACAACATGTCGTATGATCATCCCTATCGGTGAGATAAGAGGATATTGTTGTTACTCGCATGTAAGTTTGTTTAACAGATAGGAAATCCCGTTGAATGTATACTCATTGTAAAAATTCTTTATGTATACAAAAACCCAACACCTTTACCCTGGGGCTCAGACACCCCAACTACCTTGCCCAGTCTTGAGCCCGCACTGTCCTGGAGCCGCAACCTCCGGGACAACCTCCTGCCCTGGCCAGAATAGTCATCCACAGAACTATGCCCGGAGGAGCCAGTCCTGTGGGAGGAACGATCATCTCGGCTCCTGGAGGAGTTGTGCGAAGCAGCCTCACTTCCCACACCTCAGCGGCCACCCGCACCCTGGCGACTCACACCCGGGCGGTCCGAGTCCGCACCTTAAATGTCCTCATGCACCTTGGAAGCAGGCGTAGCTGAGGTGCTCCCCACCTTCTTAGACGGAGGGGTGTCCCCGTGAGCCCTCAAAGATTCTTCCCTCGCTCTCTTCCTTGATGCCAACATCTGAGCAATAGCAGCCGGATCCATTAGCTCACCGCGATAATCCTCGGGAAGCACAATCTTTCTCTCATCCGGGAACTTGATGGAATTCGCACTAACGTTGCACCCCTCGAAGACTGCATCCCAATTCCTCTCACTGTCTAGGTAGACAAAGATCAACCTGGCAGTCTCCTCCAACGTAAGGTCAATCCCTGGAATTTTTGCAAATCAAAGATCACCCAAAGTTAAACAAGTAAAAGAAGCCAAAGCAGAACCAATATATAAAATGAAACACCTACTCTTTGCTCTTAGACCAGAGGTAAGGAACTCCGGGGCTACTGGGTTCAGCTCAAGGAAGAACAACTTGTTATGCCCATCCTTGGAATTTCTAGGTGAGCCAGACACTACCGGAGACCTACCCACGACCACCAAGTGATGTAGTAGTACCCTTTCTAAAAATAGTTTAAACGGTAGATGTGGTTCCATTCCCTAAGGCTGGGAAGTCCTAACCCTAGGTCAAAGAACGTGAGGAAAGTACCCAGGAAAGTCCTAACTCACGGGGAACATCTGAAAGGGAGCCAAACACCAGGAACGAAGCGCGTTGCAGAAGAAGGGATGGATTGGGAAGCCAACGCCCTTATCCACAGCGTGAAGATAAAACAAAACATACCCAGGAGGTGGCAAGTTGCACCTCTGGTCCTATAGGGGGATCAAGCGATGCACCTCATGACAGCCAACCTTGGCCAGAGACTCCTGGAGCTGTTCCTCCGTGATGCAAGAAACAGTGCCCAAGACCCTCCTTGGGGTGCACTCCACCAGAGAGTTAGAAGAGGAAGACAATTGAACATGATCGCCGGCCACACCCTGCACAGGGTCTTGCAATGCGACCAACCCCAGAACGGGGCGAGAAGTGATGGAATCCCCCATCGACTCACTCGCAGGAGAACCCAATGGTGTAGGTGTCCAGAGAGGAGAAGAAACCATAATAATAAAGGCAATGGAAGAAAGGCGCTACCCACAAATCTGATGGAATTATATACAGGTCAACTGGTTAATATACTAGGAATCATAAATGTTGTATGATCATCTCCTGTCTGAATTAACAAACATGTGTCGCAAATGCTCTTATCCTCTTATCTCATCGATAGGGAGATCATACAGTGTGTAGAAGATCACGGGAGATCGTATGGATCATCTGACCTAGCGAGATATAAATGGTTATCACAGCTGAGACATTCCCATGATAGACTGTCGGTATAGGCTGCAGCATACGTAGTAATAAGCATCTTATCTTGGATGGCTTGGTATGCTGGTGCGGGGTACGCATTGATAAGGACCTAGGTTAAGATCGATTATTTTTATCTGACATTAAAGGAATCTGGATCTTTATGGCTTGATGAGATCCTAAACCTAAATGAAGGTACAAAAGTATACACAGATTGTGTATCACTTTGAGTTGCAATGAGAGGCTCTAGTTGAGCTTGTATATATGTATCTAGGGTGATAGAAGTTTGTGTATAACTGTCTGGTACTGGAACTAGGTAACCACATCCAGTATAGGATGGTGACATTCCCTGAGCAGCTCAAAAGGTTCGTTATGCTAAAGTCCTGCAGGCTGATTAAGTTCAAGCATAAGTGAAAAGGGTTGAGTGGATTGACTCAAGAATATAAGATGTTAATTAATTAATTGGCTTGTTAGAGCCTAAATTAATTAACGAATGTCTGTAACCTTAGATGTGGGGATATACCAAGCCCATGCAACTCGTTCCTCAAAGCGTGGTAGCAAATAGGTAGGACAATATTGATTCTCTGGTGAAATGAATCAATATTAATTAATTAATTATATGCTGGGTTGAATATGGGAATTAATTAATTGATAGGCCTTATTTTCTATTTGCATTCTGGTCCCTGGTCTGGCCCATGAAAACTCAGGCCCAATAAAAGTCCAGAATTTCCTATAAATAGGCTTCAATTTCTCAGATCTCAACACACCACAAGATCATAAGTTACAATAAAGCAAACCAAGTTCTGGGATCTGTTGTGATAGACTAGATCTGAGAAAAGGAGTAAATTCAAATTCTCATCAGGAAAGGAATTCGAATGGGATCTTCACCAAACATTCGGATTGGAGTTGGGATACAGATTAAAAGATCAGATCTGGAGGATCTTCTTTCTTCTCTCTCTCTCTTTTTTGATAGTCGTCAAAAAATCGGAAGAGAAAAGGGAAGAGAATGCCAAGAGGAGCAAGAATCGATGAATTAGAGGAAATGGGCGACGCGATGGAAAGGACGTGTTTACATGGGGAGTGAAGCTGAATAGTGCTGCTACCCTTCAACTGCCCTCTCATAACCGCCCTTTCGGTGGCAGTTATTCTCAAAACTTCCACCGCATCTGACTTGCGAAAACCTAGAAGCGTACCCTAGAAATATCGCACCTTAAATACCTCACACCTTGAAAGACCACGCCACTTGTGCACCTCAAGGGCCCAAACGGCTAAATACGGCAGGGGCTGCACCCAACATGGCATCCAAAGGAGCCTTTGAAATAACCTTGGAGCCAAGCAACCCCACAGGGGCTCTAACCCCGATAGAATGAATAAAACAATGATGAGGCCTTGCTAAAAGAGCGATGAACCAAGTCGTAAAGAGAGTTGCAAAATCTTGATATTCGCGATAGGGAAACACAGTGCTAGATCAAGGAGCGCTAGACTCCTACCAGGGGATGCCTAAATGGGACACCCCCTGATGAACGTTGTGGTTATCAGACCCATGACTACGCACTCAAGTCATCTTCCCGGAGGTGGCCGGGGCCTACCTGCACGGATTCCTTAAACAAGCTGCTAACATAGATTGGACAGCTTAAACAGGATCCACGCTTGTCATAACTCGAGCCTTCCTGATGCAGGAACTCGGCATCTAGCACTTCTTACATATCTAACAACCAAAAAATAACCTTCCGAGGTTAACCTAACAAATCGATTTTTTCGACTCTGTTGTCTACTGTAGGTACACCCCAGAGCTGAAGGGGCTATTGTTGGGGTCGTGGCCTGACGGACCTGCCCCGACCCGATTTGAGCGAGTTCGCATCTTGTTCCCAGTCTAGGAGTAAGGTACGGAGCTGAGAGCACCTGCGAAGCTCCTCCGGAGCAGCGCAAATGCAGCTTGCAGTTGAAGCTTACGAGGTACATCCAGCAGATGCTTCAAAGAATGCAGAACGCATCTAAAGCCAACCAGTCACAAAAGAGAGCCGCACCTCAGAACCTCACCCGGAACGGCACCTTGCATGAGCAGGTCGTTCAAATAGGTGCGCGATCGAGACCCTGGAAGAACCAACTTATGGATAAGCATTGGCAGCTCCTAAGAAGGTGTGGGCAGTTGCACCAAACCCCTATTTTCCCGGGAACAGCTCCAACGGCTCCTAAACCATAGGAAAACCTAGCAGCTAGGGTTTATGATTTGTACTCGACTCCAGTATGAACTATAAATAGGGGTAGTCAACTCTATTTCATATATTCAATATTCTTTACTCATAACGCTTACTTTTGGCTTAGTTATATTGTTGCTCAACTTCTCCTACGCACCATGTACTTACATGTATCAAAGGAATTACGGTCTTACCTTGCTTTAAGTGTTATTTATCTTTCAATTACGTTGATTATTGCCTTTATATACCTTTCTTATATTATTTCATGTTATATTCCTTGTTAGTCCCCAAGGCCCACTATCCATACGAAATCGAACCTCAACACTTCTCATAGCCTTGTGGTAATTTGGGACCTTCACCAGATGGACCCGGTGGTGGCATTCCGAATTGCACATCTTGCAAATAAATTTCATCCATCCAAGCGACGGCCCTAGCCTCCACCAAATTTTCCTCTACATTAATTCTTAGGTAATCGCTTGCTCGATCCCACGCCCATGCTTGCCAATTTGTGGGTAGGATCTCCATTAGTGTTAGGATGGCTTGAGCGTCATTAATTTTGTATCTCGTCGTAATGGCCCAATCATCATGGTACCACACTACCATAGTGTTCACATCCATTGCTACCTTATATTCTGAATGGAAGAAATCATTTAGTGTGTGTTGTCTATGCTTCTCTTCGCGAATTCACCTTCTTAGAACGTTCCTTAACATGGTTGTAACAAAAGGGCTTTCCTCGAGGTTAGTTCATCGTATAATATAACAAGTAAATAATATGATTATGCAAAATAAAATAAGGTAGGGGTGTTTCACCTAATGTAATGGTTTCCATTACAATTCTAATTATACATTATGGTTTTTCGTTCGACAAGTTCACGAAATTCTTTCGTGTTATAGTCTACTTATTAGTTCATATCCTATGGTTATCCAGGATCTACCCGTAATAGTACTACTCTTACCGTTATCTATCACTACTCAAATAATCATCAATCCATCAAGACATACACAATATCAACCAATCATCATATATGATATATATCCTCATGCCTTTCACATATGCTCATCATGCATAACACTACTTCAAGTAGTTCAAACAATTCACGTATGCAATGCACAATATCATCTTTCTCATTTCCCATTTCACATTTCATATCTCATATCACGCTCATCTATTCATTGAGCTCAATTCATCATTTTCATGACTCCATTCATTTCACTTTACATCATCATGCTTCACAAGTCATAACATATCTCATGCTTTTTGTAATTTCTCAAGCTATGCATCATGCTTCATAATAATCACATAATTCATTGTATGCTTTCAATAAATTTTTAAAGTTCAAAATTTTCTAAGACGTACCTTTGTAATGGTGACGGTGTGGGGCGTTGTGGGGGATGTCGGACTTATCATAACCAATATTCCAAATATTTATAGAAGAAGGCTCAAGTAGCCAAATAGCTCAAATATAGCATTACTTGCATTTAGGAATTTATTTCAAATAGGCATGCTAGTAGTTCAAATTAAGGAACTAAGATTCAAAAGGGCATAAGATATGATCCCAAGGAATAAAGAATTCAAATCATGACATGCTAAGTTTTCAAATAAAGGATCTCATTTGCAAAAGATTAAGCATGCTTTCAAATAATAGCATGATTCGGAAACTAGATATGACATTGAAACAACAATTTCCATCACGGAGTATCAAATAAATTTCGAATAGATGAGTGGTAGCATGCTTGACCAAAGAGGATAAGTTTCAATAGAGGTGCAACGAAAGATATGGTTCAATTTACATGATGGATCAAAGAAAACATATTAGCAAGCAAATGAATCAAGCAAATACGGGTTACAAGTAGATATTCTTACTTTGGGGATTCAAGTCAATAACAAATGATAATAAGGTATAATTAAGCATGATTGAAAGGAGGAAATAATTCAGCAATTAAGGACAATTGAAGAAGGTTGATTACACATGCCTAATCAAAAGAGGACGATTTACAACAAGATGTGGTACAATTGTGCATGTTTGAATGAAAGGAGATATGCTAGGAATTAAGAACAAATAAAGGTAAGACACAAGTATGCATGCTTGTTTTTCAGAATTATTCCAAATAAAGAACAATGGTCAAGGTAACTTGAAATAGTAAATAGGCATCTTAATCATGAAGGACAATTGTGCAATCAAGAAATCTAATGAGGGTGAAGGCAAAGATGCATGTTTTATTTAACAATTTATTCCAAGCAAAAGACAAGTAACAAATGAGCATGGAATAGCATGTAAACATTAATTCGAGTTGGAAACCTTGAATACTATGAGGTTCCGATATAGAGCCATTAAACCTATGCTCTGATACCACCTTCTGTCGCACCCCCAAATCGGGCCTATGCGACAGACCCACGTGCGAACAATGCACGCTAAGGGTTCTAAACAATTTAAAACATTATGACAACAATAATGTCAATTAGCTTAGAAATTTTATGAATTCGAACATAGATGATGAATTAAAATGGCGGAAGCAACTTGTGTGGAAATTATTTAAATAAATTTTAACTATGCTTCATTGAATTTGAAATAAATGAATCTTGACATGAATAATAGTTGAAGCATTACGGGAACAAAATGAAATATTCATTAGTATACATGGAGAGCAACAAGACATGTACATGCTCGAAAGGGAATGTCAAATAGTTTCAAATAATGACCTCCATGAGGGTCGTACGCCAAGTACAACTTGGAGAAATAAACACAAGTTCGAAAAGAAAGAAACAAAATTGGGTCTATGTATGGAGACATAGCACGCAGTTCATGTACCAAAATGACAACAATTCACGAATAGCATGCTAAGGAAATATTCAACTCAATAGGGATCCAAACAATAATAGAAAATAAGAGTAAATCATTCGGCGCAAACTCAATCTATACATAAAAGGGGTTTCATATAAGACATGCCTCAAAGTAATAATTTCAAATAACAACATATAACGAGGTCTCGAAACAACTTTACATTTTCAATAAGATCTCACAACTATCTCCACGACCACCCCCTACACCACAACGCCACCGCCTCACTTTGTCACCTGTTACCTGTATGTGGGGAAAAACAAACACAGGGGCTGAGTACTCCGTGTACCCAGTGTTCACGGTGTCTCAAAAGCAGATTACATATATATATATATATATATATATATATATATATATATATATATATATTATGTAAATGCACCGTATCACACATGCATAACACAAGGGTATTATTGAAAGAAACTTTTAAATGCACAAAACAATTTACCTCATAAGGGCATGCCCACTCATTTTATGGCACCAACACAATTATCACACCACCATCGATTTCATCATATCATCACGCAATTCACATATGAGGTCAGATGGAAGTTGCCACTCACCATCCACCCGGTAAGGGAAATCTTAGTCCTTACCCAACTGGTAGTCTTATTACTATCCTAGCTAATGCATTAGGCTTACAATACCACGGGGATAGCTAATCCCTGATCCAACACATATCCAGTATCATTCATAATCACCACCAATATCAAAAAGGGAGAAATTGTTAGGAACTAAGTTTTAGCTCCCTCCTTAATTTGATTTTTTGATATGTCAAAACTTACTTTAGCACTGAGTTTCTAGAGTTCTAAAATGTAATCCATGTATAGGATTATTCGTGTTCTAATAGAACTTAGGTGTTGAAGACCGAGCAAAGGAGATGCTCGATGTTTTTAAGAAGTGTTCGCGCATAAAACTTGGTTTCACTAAGTATGGCCAATGCCTATACTGAGTTTGCGTATTCAGTATAGAGACTGGCATACTGATTTATGAGAAGCCCGTATGAGGGTTGCTCATACTGACTATGGAATGTCAGTATGGAGGCCTTAGTTTGTAAGCACGTGGAACACAAGAAGAATCAAGATTAGTCAGACTTAAAGGCGTATGAAACTCAAAGTAAAACTCAATACGAGGATGTCCATACTTGGATTCCTCGGACTGTAACTGAGTCTGACAAGAGCAGGTAGAAAGTACATGGAAGTACACCTTTTCAGAGCAGAGCAAACCTACCAAAGAATGGCTATGATTGGATGACATTCCTCTTGTCTATAATGACTAGAATTGTGTGTCTAACGGGCAAAAATTCAAACAACCAAGGATTCGCCTATAAATAGCTCTACTTTCAACCAAAAAAGGTTACGAACTCACGAGAAAAGATAAGCATCTCTGCCAATTTGTCTACTGAAAAGTTCTCTGATATTCCATGATTCTGTTCATGAGACTTGAGTTTCCAACTCAAGTTAAACATTTCGTGCTTCTGTTTATGAGCATGAGGCTGAAGCTCTAAAGCTGGAGCTACACTTTTGTGAATATTACTTTCCTAAGTAATATTCATAGCAGTTAGTGTTCTACTCTGGAACACTGATTTTCACGGGCGTCTAGCCACCAGGCTGAGTTCTGGGAAGAACGTGCAAACATCCAAACCACGAAGAAGAAGATTGCAGGGTGTTGATCGCTGTTAGCGATACAAATAAATTTATAAACTCAAAGGAATGTCGAACCCACAGGGATAGTGCAACGAAATTATTTCATGTACTGGCATAGTTTATCTATTCGCTGTTTGAGAAAATCCAAATTTGAGAAGGGTTTTGTTTTCAAAATAGAAAAGACTTTTGGAATAAAATTCAATAATAAAAATCACAGATTCCATGAAAATCAACCAATCCAATTTAACATGCATAAACAATCAATCCAAACCCAAAATAATTATTAAGGTGGGAAATCTGATATTTTGGAATTAATTCCTTGGTTAGGAAATTAAAACCTAGATTATTAACTAGTGATTATCTCCTCTCGGTCTCAAAAACACAAGTTAATCAATCTCAATAAAGATACAGATTTGAAAACCCTACAACTGATTCTTCCTTTTAAGACAGAAAACAATTGTATCAAAATTCTATTTTCCTATTATTAATTATCTACTCTCGGTCTCAAATTAATAATTATAAACCTAATCCAATTTTCATCTCTTAATCCTTCAATTGAAAATAGATTTTGGAGTGAAAAACATAGAATTTGAACCAAATTAATTAGGGTTTGGAATTAATCGAATTAACACATGCTAAAATGGATGGAGAGAACCCTAGAACCTGTTAGGGTTTTTTAGCCTAACATATTAGAAAAAAGAGATTGTAAGAAATATAAAGGAACTTACTTGAATCATGTTGAAAATAGGAATCTTAAACCTTCAATTGTCTGGAATACAAAGCAACAAATAAAGAGTACTGAAAATTAAAGAGTTTTATGCAGAAAAATAATGATAAAAGAGAGATTAAAAACTGAAATTAAAAACCTAATTTTTTAGCCTAACAATTCCGATTTATAAAGGAAGAAATTAAATCTTCAAACGGTAATGGCTTGGGAAGGAAATATCTCCAAATTGGGCAAAAATCTGCCTTTCCGGCATCCGTGTCAATCGATAGGATGTATCAAGATTGACACAGCTGCAAATCGACTTTTCTTCTAAAATTTGTCCACTGTTTGATCGACGGGGGCCCTGTTGATCGATACAGAGGCTTCTGTGTTGCTTGAGATCTCTGCCTTCGACTCCTTCTGTGCAGTCTCACAGTTTTGGACATAACTTGTGCTCCCGAACTCTGATTGACCCGATTCCAGTTGTGTTGGAAATCTAACTCAAAGATCTTTCTATTCCCATGCTCCAGTAGCTCAGATTCCACGTGTGGAAGAATTAGTGACTGTTTTTTGAATATCAACTGCTTTCGGTACGGGTTTGCATTGATTTTGGCTTCAAACCTACAAAATATGAGCACGACAAGCATAATATCCCCTATAAACAGTTCGTGCTCGATTATTACCTAAGAACTCAAGTAAATGCAAGAAACCAATAAGAAAACAATGTGATAAGTGAGGCAAAATACGAGTTTATCAACCCCCCAAACTTAAACACTTGATTGTCCTCAATCAACAAGAGAATGAGCCAAAAGTTCAAGTAGAAGAGAAGTGCAATGCCTTACAAGATTCATCACAATCAAACTCGTAGATCCACAAAACATCAACACTTTGTAAGAATCAAAAAATCTGTAAACCATGGAAGACTCACAAGGGAAGTGTTTTCACTCATTCACTCAAGGGTTTAGGCTAATATGAGATCACACAAGTCATGCAAATCAAGTTCTTCCATAGGCTTGCAAATATTCTAAATCTCCACTGCAAATATGTGCACACAAGTCTAAGTTCAGAAAGGACTTTATTCAAGGTTGTAATGTAGGATTTTTAGTGAAAGGTAGGAAAATATTTGGCCAAGTGACTAAAATCAACCGAGTTGTGCACCTCAACCAATCTAAACCACCATCTATTGATATCCACCCATCTCCTATGATAGTCAACATCAACCCAAGGCTCTTTTATTTCTTTCTTCTCTTTTTTCACATCATTTTATGCTCTTAATAATTTTGTTTAAACATTTGAGCTTATAAGGACAAATAACACAAATACACATTTTTTTCATTTTTCATATATATTTTTTTAGAGCCCAACCTTTCTATTGTTTTCACCTTTCTAATAATATCTTATCTTTTTCAAACAAATCACAACCCACTATCATAGACAAGAGTTGATTCTCCTATCATTTTTCCAACTCATAGACAAAGAAAGAAAACATATAGGCTCAATAGGGCTGACTAGGGATAAATGTTCAATTAGGACAGTGTATGGGATAAATAGGTTAAACAAAGATGGCCTAAAATCATTTCCTGAACCTGTGCACACTTAGCAGTTTTGAAAAAGAAACAAAGCAAGTTCTAGAGATACTCAATGATGCAGACACACTCACAAACGAAATTAAGGCTCAATTCTCACACTTTGGGACAATTTTTCTTCCATAGTAAACATTAAATCATCATCAAACATCATATCTTTGTAAGTTTCAAAACAAGTAATCATGCGGTATTCTACATTCATAGGCATATTCAACCACTATCACAATCAATGCATAATCAAGTCAATCAATTTCAAATCTCGCATTCTTGCTAGGGTTATCTCATAGCTACGCAAATTTTCTCACAAATTCACAACTTATTCAAACAATGCAACAAAATCATGCAAAAAAATTCAAACTAGGCACAAATTTAAACAAATTGTAAGCATAAAGTAAAAGGGAAGAAATAGTTTCAACTCCAAGTCCTCCTCCCCCCAAACTTATTCAATTGACAAAGGGAATAAATTTGAAAATAAGACTAGGAGTGAAACAGTACCTCAATGTTGGTCTAAGACACCAACTTTTTATCCCTCGGAGGCTGCCAGACGCGAAAGACAAAATCTGGTGGTTGCTGGCACTCTGTGTCGATCAACAGGGGCTCTATTGATCGACACAGAGCCTTTTTGTCAACCCAAGTGTGGGCTCGAAGTGGTCTGTCGATCTGCCTCTGTGTCGATCGACACCCTGTGTGCGATCGAGACAGAGCTCCATTTTTTAAAGCAAAAATAACACACAGATTTTAGAGAAAATTTTGAAATAAAGCAAGTAAAGCAATGGGTTACCTCCCATTTAGTGCCTTAGTTATTGTCATGGCTCGACGATAGGGATCCTTCACCAAGGAGGTCGGGTCCAGACTCGCCGCCCCCTTTCGTCGATTGCCAAACCAATTTTTGGAACCAAAACTGACCTATTCACAGTCAGTTCTACAAAGGAGTAAAACTCTTGCTTAATTCATATATCTTTCTAATGGAACGTTATCCTCTGATTTTGGACTTAACAAGTTGAGTCTTGTGGTAATGCTTGAAACTGAAAGAACCCAGAAACCAGAAATAAGAGAATTCTCGTGACTGAAAGAGCTTGGTTGCCCCTTATATTAAATTACCGAGTGTAACTGACCTAGTTAATTTCCGTTCATCTGAACGAAGAGTGGGTGTAAGATCGGATAATATCTAAACCACTATAATACTTGTTTTATTTATTTTGAGTTATTTACTTTTCACAACTTAATTTCATATTAAAACCCAACAACTGACTTCAGTTGTTGATGTATAGTTATTACTAAAAACTTAAAATTGTTTGACTAAGTTAAAGCTTTTATACTCACGGCTGACTATCTCACCTGTCAGTTATATTGATTGGCCTAATCACAAGTTTAAACTTTTGCACGCACAACTACTTTATATATGGGACCATCAAGTGGTATCAAAGATGTTGGTCTTCTTGACTGACTGTTTTGAGTCATTTTGGACCAAATCTTTTTTTTTTTTTTTGCTAGCAACGAGCAAATAACCTTTCCAAGAGAAAAGAGCGTAAATGGCATTCAACAAACTCAAGAGAGTAACAAAGTTAAGGAATCAAAATTGAAATGGATTTTGTGGAAGTCTATTATGAGGTAGAAGTCAAGATGGCCACAATTGCACGATCACTAAATTGAGACATTAGAGAAACACCAGGGCACTGCATTGATAATTGGAGAGGACTAACCATGAAGGACCTGGGCTAAGTCAAGAACTTATTACTAAACATTTTCCCTGCATGACTATTCCTCGGTTGAAGGATAGTCAATTGAGAAGGAACATTGTACCTTGAAGCAAATCCTCAATCACGTTATTAGGGATAAAATTAACTGAGAGGGTCAAGATAGGGGACCTCCAGTTGCAGATGAAAATCACCTAGTTGAAGAGCTCAACCTATTTTCAGCACCAACTCCAACTGAAAAGGAGTTGAGAAGAAGTTTTTAGGTTATAGTCTATTAAAGCTGAGATGGCATATGCTAGATTATATTTTAGCATTAATCAATGCAGACCAACTAATTTTAATAATAGCTTAGATAATTGAGCCTAAGATCTCGGTTATTGGTTTTCTTGACTAAGATTCAAAAAAACACAAAACTATCAATTGATTGGGAAGATTACTCTTAGTGGGACACTTATCAACTTATTTGTTGTTAGTCACTGCAGGTAGCAGATTACAACTGAGTTCAATATCTCAGTTGTTATTATTCAAGGATGATCTATAGGATTTGAGTCTACAATAGACAACGTGAGTTGTCATTAATTTCTTTAGCTGTTTGGATCGTTCTTAGGGTATCAAAACAAATCAGATTGAATAAATCAGGCGAAGGAGTAGATCTGGATGTGGGATCGATCCAAGCTATCTTGTTCCAACAGATCTGATCTTCTGATATGTTCCCTCGCTCCTCGAAAATCTGGTGAGGATATGCTACCGAGTTAAATTAAAGATCCGGAGGAATCGATCACTTCCTCCCACTGATAGTTGTCGCCCCTCTCTCTCTTCTCACATAGTTGTGTGTAAACTTAATTAGATCCGAAGAGAGAAAAGTTTATATAGTGTTAGGGTTTACAAAACTCTAACCCTAATGGGCTCTGAGCAAATTGTGGGCCAGACCAGGGACCAAATATAAATAATAAAGTGGGTCCTCTTTATTAATTAATTCCATGTCCAACCTAGAACATAATTAATTAATAAAACATTGTTTTAACCTTCACCACGATAACAATGCTGACTCACCCCTTTATTACCACGTAATTTGGAACGGGTTGCATTAAACTTGAATTATCCACATATTTAAGGTTTCGGACATTCATTAATTAATTTTGCTTATGACAATTAACCATATTTAATTAACCTCTTATTTCCTGAGTAGTACCACTCACTCCTTTTCACTTATGCCTAAATTATATAATTTAACCTGCAAGGTTTAGCATAATGAACCTTGTGAGCTCCTCAGAGAATGTCACCATCCTAAAGCAGATATGATTACCTACATGTCCGGCCTAAGCAAGCCACACAAAAACCGGCACACCCAAGATGCAGGTATAAGAGTACATGAAAGACTCGCCACCATAGCAAGTCAAAGTGTGGTCAACTTATGTATGCCCCTTAGCCTTCCATTAGGTTTAAGATCATAACAAGTATCTAGAGATCTGGCTCATTCATATGTCAATGAGAATGGCACATCTCACTGTTGTACCGACACATCAAGTATCTGGGATAAGCTCACTTATGAACTGATGTGCTGCGACTTAAACCGACAGCCTATCCAGGGACTGTCTGTGATACAGTTTATACCTCGCTAGGTCAAACGATTCAGTGATCCTCTGTGATCTCCTACACACCATATGATCATCCCTATAAGAGAGATAATAGTATATTATAGTTTGTATCGTATGTTTGTTATATCAGATAGCGACTATGTTGATGTTACACATTTATGAAGACCAGTGTATCAAACGAACACACTTAATCATAAATGATTTTAGTATACAATCCCAACAATCTCCCACTTATACTCAAAGCATAACACCATTGCTTTATCAGAGTATTAAGTGTGTCTATATCAGACCTAGCTTATTTACACGTTCATTATCATGTGAATGATATTACCTAAAGATCCAGACTATCAGCGTGATCCTCATAAGTCTTCTGAGGTAAACCCCGTGTAAATAAATCTGCTAGACCTTCCTTGTCAATCGCTCCCACTTTATACACATCGCATATTATCACGATTTCTCATATGATGTGGTACTACATATTCTATGTGTCTTACCACCTTGTGAGTCTTGGGTTCCCTTGAGTTTGCCATTGCACCACCATGATCACAGTACCTTGTGATTCTATTTGGCAAACTGGGAACACACACCTCTAGAGGACAACACCGGAGTTATGCTGCTTCTCTCAAAGCTAATGAAGTTGTCACACACTCAGCCATCATACCGAAATTTGCAACACACTTCTGTGTTAGATTCCTATAACTCCTCCTCTAAGGCCAACACATAGTTAGAGCGATTTCCTTCCTTATGATCCTCCTGGATATCCAATACCATTCAACCCACATGGCACATTTATAAACCAATGTGCCTGTCCAGGGTTGAATTGATATATGTTCACCATACCTACAACATTACAGATATCTGATTTCGTTCATTAACATGTAGAAAGACAACAATCCTTTCTTGGCATTAAACGAGTCACCATAGAATCAATTTAAGCGACTTGAGATACTTGAACATCCTTTTTCTTGTGGCAACTCAAAAATTTAATCCAAATGATATTCCAGTATCTCATATGTCCTACTTCTGAAACTGTTCGGATAACTATCTCTTTATGCCTAACAATATCTCCACACCATTTCCGAATGTGAAAATACCATTTGCATAATGTGCAAGGAAAACCACACTTCCGCTGACACAAAACTGTTACATGAACTGTCATTCTCGATATACAATATCGAAATGTATGTTTCATGACCTTGAAGGTCCCTTAAGTTCAAACATGAACCTCTTTGGCTCCCAGACAAGATGCGGCACACCTTACTGCACATAACTTATCTAGTTGTTGCATATAGATGTCATCACCTTTTATTAAGGTACCCGTTTATGAAAACACGGATGATGTCATCTACCTTCAAGATACTTAGGTTCATATGTGTTGTTACGGACAAAAGAATTCGAATGGGCTTAATAATTGCAACCAGTGAGAAGGCCTTGTTTTTGAAACATACCTTGCTCACAAACCTAGACTTTTGAAATATATTAGGTTACCATTCGAACATTTCTTTACTTGTATATCAATTAATCGTCTATAGCTAGAAAGCTATTTGATAACATTGATCCTAATATACAACCATAACTATTACTGATTCATTAATGAATCCATGACTTGACATCATTAAACTGCATCTTTTGTCTTAACAGCTTCGTTGTGCATTAAGGGATTAGTACAACATTGTTCGTCAACTAAGAATAAGTCCGAAGACTATTTCCCATGAACTATTACTGTTAAGCCTGATAAGGCAACCTCCCACTACAACGATGCTCCTTTTATGTTGTCAGTTATTGGTGCATTAATTTGTGGGTTATTACCTTGCGCGGGCGACCGTGCAATTGGTACCATATTTTCCAAGGTATGCTCAATATGCCACGGGGTATTTCCTGATGGATTTGAATTGTCTTTGTTGGGAAATCTGCCTAAGGTTTCCTTTCCCAGTAGCTTACTTGT
>JAPKLW010000557.1:61944-122993 GCA_026898455.1 Plectranthus barbatus | reverse complement strand
TTGTCAGCTGTGTGTAAGTAGCGTGCAAGAAAACAATTAACTTTATTTCCGCTGCGTATCGTATTATACTCTGAAAAACCGGGACCAACAGTCTTCTCCAAATCATTGCAGAACAATCTTACATTTAGATTCGTGGTTTCATCCTATACAACTTGCTTGTATTTAGGATACATAAAGAAACCACCTTTTTCGTTTACTTGGGATAGCCCACAAAGCAGTATTATCTTAAACCTTTCTTCCAACCAATCAGTTTCCTTCATCAGCTTAAAAGCCGAACTACCCATCATTGCCTTTTTGACAAAGTCGAGATCCACTAGGGTATTAAGAATTGATTTAGAAAACATTGGTTTAAACATATACATTACTGCTTTTTGGCGCACTTCCCAAAACGAAAAATGGCAAAGCTGGCATAGCTTATCAATTTTAAAGAACCTTATTTATTTCGTTCTTCCTACACCATCCCTTTTCGAGAGATAATGGGTGTAGTCAACTGGGTTACAATCCCTTGCTCTGCCAGATACCGTGAAACACATCACTTGAGATACACACCATTATGAAGAAATCATAATGTCTTTACGGTCTTATTTATCTTCTTCTCTACCTTATCTTAAACGCTCTTGATTAAAGCAAGAGACTAAGACACTTGTAGTGAATTAGATAAACATATCCATATCTTAAGTGATTACAGTATCAATACCTATTTAAGGCAACTGAGGAAGTAGACTCAACTTAGAGCAAACACGAAATAACTTGTAGAGATACAATCGCCTATTAAAAAGGCATGGTTATCATCTTATACCTCTAAATAGTGATATGTACCATTCTTAGGAATACCTGGATAAGATCCATAATCCTATGAATTACTTAAAACTACTAAGACTGATGTAACCTTATCTCTAGTGAGATTCTTTAATATGTCATATATCACTGTCGGTTTATGTAAACAAGTACTGAAGAGAAACATCTAAACATAATGGAAAACACTGTTATTTATCATGACATAATAACTCTATCATAAATAACTGATAATCCACAGTAACATAAATGGAAATAATTTTTATACGAAACATCTCTTCAAAACTGAAACATTGTTTAACATAAACATAAAGTAAAATCTCCATCAGCTCAAGTAACAACTTCCAGCATCAATCTTGGAGATGGTAATCCTGCCATCTTCAAGCCTTAAGCTTTATCCCCTGCAAAGTGTAGCAAACATGATTAGTAACCTCAGTTACCACTACCCACTAAGGAGTAGAAAACTGATACTAAACATATTTCAACAACCAATGCAAAAGATGGCGTTCCTTGTCCCTTAGTTAACAACTTGGACAATTTACTTTCCAGTGACCTTTCTTGCCACACTTGGAACATTTGTCTTTCTTGCTATCTTTCTTTCCTTTGTTCCTCAATCCTTTACCATTCTTCAGCTTCACGTCATTACGATGTGACTTAGAAGAACTCTTACCAAGAGATTTGGAAAGACTTGATAGTGCAAGATTATTCCCACTACTTCCTTCATTCCTCTTTTCTTTAACATCACTCTTCTTACTCGGAAGCAAATCAGATCGACTCACAGAAAAAACTGAAGAAGCTTCTGCAGACAAAAGATCCTTGAGCACACTGTGAACAGTATACTCACTCTTGTTTTTCTCAACAGAAATTCTGAAGTCATCGAATGACTTCGGCAGCGTGTTGAGTATTAAGACAATTTTTGACATCATTGTCAATTTGACCACCCATTAATGTGTCCTGATCGATGAGCTGGATGAGTGATTCCACATGTTCACGCACTGAACAGCCCTTACCCATTTTTTGTCTTACAATGCGCTTGATAAGACTGGATCTAGCATGTCCATCGAGCCTGCCATATGCTACGTCAAGACGTCGCATAATATCATGCACATACCATACATCACTATAACAAGGACGCAGTGCATCTGACATATCACCCAAGATGTATTGTCTGGCCATGCCATTTGACCACATCCACATGTGATACTGTGCACGCTCCTCATCGGAAGATGCATCGGTCGGCAGACTCGGACAAGGAGTTTGCAGAACAAACAAATGTCCAAATGAATCCAAAAGTTTGACAATGTCACTTTTCCATCTAGGAAAATTTGGACCAGTCAAGGAATTGTGTACAATTGAATTAACAAGCGATGCAATAATAGACATATCTGAAAACAAATAAGTGGATTAAAGTAAGCACATACTACGAACGATTGAAGCAAATATGCATAGAACCTTTAGATAAAACGATGCAATTTGCTTCCTCCAATTGCCCAAGCTAATTTACCGCAAGCTACTGAAGTAGACGTTTACAGCAAACGCTCGACCAGACCAAAATAGATCCTTTAATTTCTCTCCATGTCAGGTATCCGCCGGCAAAAAAAATTAATATTGAAGATACTAAGACCATGTTCACCAATCTTGAACAGGGATCTAATGAGTTGTTCTCAGGCAACATCTAAGCCAAAATAACCACAATCCTAACTCCAGATGTTAAAAGGCGATTTAGCATACGTACTTGACCCATACCGCATGCCCTTTACATCCTTCGTTATCTCATTTAGATTAATCTTAGAGACCAGTGAAAGTTATCTCAATGCAAGCTACTGAAGTAGACGTTTGCTCAGAGGCTCTTAAATGTTTTATTTAGAAACCTCATCGCATTAGAACTGGTAAGTTATTTCTAACGCAAGCTACTGAAGTAGAAGTTTACGCTTCGAAATGCATTACTTCTAATGAGAGGTCGTTTTTGTGGAGGTCTAATGATTTTAGTTTTAAAAATAACCAAAATCCAGCTTAGTATTTTTAATTTATAAATGTTTCATGCGCACATATTATTTTATGTCTCATAAATTATGTCACGTCTAAAATTCCATCATAAATTAATATGATCCCGGAATTTATAGACACAATTTAAACATAAAATAAATCACATAAAGCATGCTTGATAATTTAAAATTACAACATGCTTAAACAGTAAATAAATAAAGCAAGTAAGCATGCTTTCCTATTATTTACTAGTGCGCAAATAATAAATCACATCAATACGAGAATAAATAAATAAACAAATAAATTCTCGTGGCCCCTCAGATCCGATTACATAGAAATAAATTAAATCTAACTATTACAAGATTTAATTCTAATACAGATCTTCTAACTGGGCCTCCGTTGGATTTGAAATCTGAATCGAACTGGGAAATCAGCATTTGGGCTTCAAATTAGGGTTTCTGGCCCAAAATAGCAGTCAAACCCTAATTTTCAGGACTGCGGGCCGCCTCCGGGCTATCGGGCCCGAGCTATGGCCCGAGCAGCCATCAAACCCTAGCTAGGAAACCCTAGTCGTCACCCTTCAGCAACTCAGCCCCAGTCGCCTTTCCGACACCGCCACGCACTGTCGGCGGCTCCAGAAACCCGCACACCAGCCCTGCCACGCTGCCGTCAGGTCGCCGCCTCTGGCCGTGGAAACACGACTGAGCAGCAGCCGCAGCTATGCAATAGCTGCTACAGATTGCGACGACGCCTTGTTGATGTAACACCACTGCCGCCGTCTGCCACGGTCGTAGACCACCCACAGCACCGCCAACGACGACGCACGCAGCCAACGTCGTCCAAGCTGCCATCCACCACGGTTGCAACCATCACGCGCAAGGAGCTCGCCTTCCCCGTCGAACAGAGAAGAGGACAGACTCGCGGCGGAACCCTAGCCGCCACTAGCCTCGTCAACCACCACCTGCACGCCGATGATCATGGCAGCGTGAGGAAGAAATGGGCACAACCCAGCCACGCAGCAAAATAGAATTCTGTCGCGCCACTGCCACCCATCGCCCCTGCCGTCGGCGTGGCTGCCGGCGTTGCCTGCTGCTGGACTGAACTGAACTGAATATTGTCGTGTTCTTCATTCTTCTCTTCTTCGTTCTTCCGGATCTCAGATTTTACAAATTTGAAAAATTAAAAAATATATATAAAATAGATCTAAAATCTATTACATAATTTTCCCTACCAACTCTAACCACGAATTTTCTCGTGGTAAAAATAAATCCAAAAATGAGAAGGCCACAAGAACAAAAACATACACGACAATTTAAATCCATCCACAATAAATATAAACATACATATTTATTCAATCTTAAATTATTTAAGACAGAGCCTAAAAATCCAAACCTGGCTCTGATACTAATTGTAGGATTTGAGTCTACAATAGACAATGTGAGTTGTCATTTATTTCTTTATACGTTTGGATCGTTCTTAGGGTATCAAAACAAATCACATTGAATAAATCAGGCGAACCATATGCATGTTCCCAATATTTAATTGTAAAATATGGATCTACCGGAATACCTCAACTCCAACGACTGATCTACAGATCTAGATCGGAGATAAAGACGAAGGAGTAGATCTGGATGTGGGATTGATCCAAGCTATCTAGTTCCAACAGATCTGATCTTCTGATTTGTTCCCTTGCTCCTCGAAAATCTGGTGAGGATACGCTACCGAGTTGAATCAGAGATCCGGAGGAATCGATCACTTCCTCCTCACGATAGTCGATGCCCCTCTCTCTTTTCTCACATAGTTGTGTGTAAACTTAATTACATCTGAAGAGAGAAAAGCTTATATAGTGCTAGGATTTACAAAACCCTAACCCTAATGGGCTCCGAGCAGATTGTGGGTCAGACCAGGAACCAAATGCAAATAATAAAGTGTGCCCTCTTTATTAATTAATTACATGTCCAACCTAGAACATAATTAATTATTAAAATATTGTTTTAACCTTCACCACGGTAACAATGCTGACTCACCCCTTTATTACCACGTAATTTGGAACGGGTTGCATTAAACTTGAATTATCCACATATTTAAGGTTTCGGACATTCATTAATTAATTTGGCTTATGACAATTAACCATAATTAATTAATCTTTTATTTCCTGAGTAGTACCACTCACTCATTTTCACTTATGCTTGAATTAAATAATTCAACCTGCAGGGTTTAGCATAATGAACCTTGTGAGCTCCTCAGAAAATGTCCCCATCCTAAAGCGGATATGATTACCTACATGTCTGGCCTAAGCAAGCCACACACAAACCGCCACACCCAAGGTGCTGGTATAAGAGTACATGAAAGACTCGCCACCATAGAAGTCAAAGTGTGGTCAACTTATGTATGCCCCTTAGCCTTCCATTAGGTTTAAGATCATAATAAGTCTCTAGAGATCTGGCTCATTCATATGTCAATGAGAATGGCACATCCCGCTGTTGATCCCATAAATACATAAAGATGTACCAACACACCAAGTTGCTAGGATAAGCTCACTTATGAACTGATGTGTCGCGGCTTAAACCGACAGCCTATCCAAGGACTGTCTCAGCCGTGATATTGTTTATACCTCGCTAGGTCAAACGATTCATATGATCCTCTGTGATCTCCTACACACCGTATGATCATCCCTATAAGCATGATAATAGGATATTATAGTTCGTATCGTATGTTTGTTATATCAAAGAGCGACTATGTTGATATAACACATTTATGAAGACCTGTGTATCAAACGAACACACTTAATCATAAATGATTTTAGTATACAATCCCAACATGATCATCCAATTATCTTTAATTAATAACTGAGGCAACAAAGATTCAAGAGGGAAAATAAAATTCAAATGCCTTTGACGCATCGAGGGAGTGTCAGAGAAGTCGTTCCCACGATCTTAACTTGATAGCACAGTTATTTGATCGGAGGTTAAATTATTATCCTCGAATTGATCCAAACCATAGAAGATGGAAAGTTGAGGAAATTTTGACCATTCATGCATTGGTCAGAATCCTCTATATAAACATATCTTCTAGAGATGGATCTCTATTGTTAAGCCATTAGTCTCAGAGCAATTATTCTTGAAAGAACAAGTCTTCTAAACACTTCTTCAAACCACACGAATGTCGTCCTATTTTGCTCAAGGATCTCTAGATTACGTTTTGATGACCTAGTTGTCGAGCATTGAGAATAAAAGGCCACATGATCTGACAAGCCTATAGGGAAAAAGCACTCCAAATTAAAAGGAACAAAATTCTAAATATTCAAGGACTAGAAGAGAAGCTAGATCCCGATTCATTCAACATCATCTTGAAAAACTGGAGACATCAACTCTAATATTTCATAACTGCTACTCCTAAATAGTTTCGTCCTTATCTAGTAGCAAAGTTTTATGCCAATGCACGAATATCAGTAGGTACCCAAGATTTTAGACTTAGTAACAATGGTGCGTATATTGACACTTATGCGAACAATAATGAGAGTCCTAGGTTTAATCACTGGAAAAAGTGCAAAAAAGTTTCAAATGGGCACTCTCAAGGGTCAGTTGAAGTCGTTCTATAGAGTTCTACTAGATGTGAAGAAAAATAGTAAGTGATGCTTAAAAGTTCGAGCTCTATGTTCAGTTTGGACTCACTATATATTTCAAGAGTCAACTCAGTTGTTATTGAAATAGGAAAAGAATTGTTTGATCATGATTTAATTCCTCCAAAGAAGTCTACTACTACAAAGGTACGTGGTCATCAAGTGGATCAAGAGTCCAATCATCCATGATAGTACAACCTATATACTCTGAGAAGGCTAAGGAAGCATAAAAGAAGACAAGGACTATAAAATTAAAGAGAGAAGAAATATTGTCTTCACATTTAGTCAACGGTTTTGATTGCATTTTTTTAATGTGAAAATTATCAATTATATTATAAATTATTCTAGGTTTTTCAAACATATTATAAACTATGCATATTATTAAAATATATTACAAACTATCAATTTTATTTCAAAATTATGACGGGCCCAAATTAACAGCAATGTAAAGTTGATGTAATTTGCCCAAAAATTACAATTTAATTTACATAATTTGTAATATATTTTAATAATATGAAAAATTATAAATTATGAGCAAACTACGTCAACTTTTCATCGCTGAAAATTTGTTCATGTCATTTGAAACAAAATTAATAACTTGTAATATATTATGATAATATATATAATTTGTAATATCTTTGAGAAAATCATAATAATTTATAATATAATTCATACTTTCTTCTTTTCTAAATCCTGACACTAAGTGATTTTGTTTTGCCTAATCTTGTGTGAGCAATTAAATTGATTAGATTCATATCGGCTTTCCTTATCAGAACCCATTCATAATGAATAACCCAAAGGTTTCCTTCAATATGTTGATCAATAAAGCAAAATTTTGTCACATGGTGATCGAATTGTTTGTTGACAAAATTCAAAAAATAGTAATTCTAAATACAGCCGTATTTTTTTTTCTTTATAACCCCTTAACTAATTTAAAATAACAAAAATTATTTAATTGACATAACAAAAACAATTTAATTGACATTGTTGCCCTTGAAATCCATAAAATTCCTAAAAATAAAATAAACCTTACAGCCTCACTTTTTTATTGGGCGAATATGAACCAAGAGTTTTTGTTTTTTTAAATAAAAAAAAAAAAAAAAAAAACTCAATCTCTACATGTTTTATTGTAAAATATTTGTCGCACTTCTCCTTTTCATTAATTCACACTTTCATTCATGATATGATATAATCGACTTTTTCTTTCAAATAGGGCAATAAATTCATCAATATTTATTATTGTTAATTTTTTTACTCTTTTTTATTTTTTAATTTCTTTGACTCTGCACAAAATCTATAAGTTTTCAAATTAAGTACATGGCTTCATCTTTATTTCATTCAAAGACTTTAAATTACACTATTCATGTTTGATTTTAAAACTGTTATTCTATCAAACTATAATATTTACTAACTGAGTGGAATCTTTTTTATGGACGAATGGATTGATAACTTTAATAATAATTATAATAACATGGGAGCATACATCTGCAATAAAATAGTCTGTTTCTTTTTACGTTTTGATAGTAGTTTTTGGAAAAACTAAATTAATCTATGAAGAAAAGGAGTTGGAAAAGTTGGATGTATTTTAGTTTTTTGAATTTTATATAATTGAGATTATAAGGATAAAATAGTCTTTAAAATTTTATTTATATTTTAATTAATTTTAAAGGCTTTGAGGAGATATTTTGGGGTCTTCCAAAATTTGCTGAGAACTTCCGAGTTCTCTGCATCTGAGAAAAGAATTGGAGTCCGTGGGATGAAGATGGAGTTATTCTAATTAAAAATCTATATATGGGCTACATGAATAGTATTGCAACATTATACTTTAATTTATCATCTAATTTTTAAAAGATCAATGTTTAACAAAGATATAGTTGTATTTAAAATCATCGAAGTCCAAACTATTAAAAAAAAGAAAGATTAATTATTTTTTACAATATTTATTAATTAAGGATAATGTCAACATACATTTAAAATCAAACTGAATCACATTATTGGAATAGATGGAGTAATGTTGTAGAGTTTGAAAACTCTTAGAGCACATATCAATAGACTATAGTAGGGGTATTCATGGTTTGGCTAAAACCGATCAAATTGGCCAAATCGAATTAATCTGGTCGGTTTGAAAATTAATTTTCAAATCGGCAGTTTGAAAATATTGAAACCGGTCAAATTTGATTCGATTACGATTTGGTGGCTCAAACCGACCGTATCGGCCGGACAGACCGTATTTATATTTAAATATATATTCATTATAATTAATAAATATAAATTATAGTTCATTTGGTAAGTTTCTACTTTTTCATAACTTATGTTTAAATTTCTTGACGAATATAGTTTAGTTTTAATTTCAATTTTCTTTAATCATAAATCAACTAGTAAGTATATTACTCCATCTGTCCCATAGAAGTAGTCTCATTTCCCGTTTTTGTTTGTCCCGTAAAATTGTCTCATTTCTTAAAATGGTAAATTTTTTTCACTCACGTAAAATATTAATTCAACTACACTCACAAATATTGGTACCTGTACCAAAAGCAAATGAAACTACTACTATGGGACAGATGGAGTATTATTTTATATAATTTTTTAACAGTAAATTAAGTATTAACATCGTATATAATTTTACATGTCTATTTCTATTTTACATTTAAATTTTAAAGTTAAAATTTTAATACAATGGACTCATTTGTATAAATATAAGACTTTAAAAATAAAAAGTTCATTATAATAAGTAATAACAAATAATAATAATTAACTAATTTACATTCAGACCTCAATTTTTCTACAAATTATAGTAGATTATTGAAAGTTAAAACATATTTCATTTCAAACCAACCATACCAAACCGTTTCTTATATAATTTAACAATTTAGTTTCGAAAATTTATCTGGCCAATTTGGTTTAGAAAATTTTCAAACCATACCTAATGATTTTGTCAAAATTTTACTTCCAAACCGGTCTGCGAACATCCCTAGACTATAGTGGTCATAGAGGGCATCTAAACAGCTTCAACCATTCCTTAAAAAAAAAAAAAGCTTCAACTATTAAAACCGAATTCCAAATAAGCAAGGAAGCTTAAGAGATGAAGTGCACTTTATAAGGGTAACCAACAATCCAGACATAAAAATTAAAGAATGTAAGCAACTAAACTCAACTCACAGACAAAAAGGCTCACCACGCGAACGCGGCACAAAGTTAGTCTCCGCTAAAGTGATTACAGATTTTTTGACTTCCTACCCTTGTTAATTCTACCAATACATATAGAAATGGAGTAGTAGATTCATTCACCATCATCATCATATTCATTTAGTATAATACTCCTCACACGACCATTAACCGCTAGCATTCGCAGGCCCATTCGATCTAAACCCACGGCCCCTGCCACGAGTTCCCCTACCACGCCCACGCCCTGCACCATAATCAATAGTGATCAACACGAGTTAACTATCATACCACAAAGCAGAATAGTAATTACTTTTTCTAAGTGGAAGTAGACTGAATAGGAGGGAACGAATATCAGAATATGTTAAAAGTAAAAACCAAAGGATTCTCGAACACACAGAAAACATGCAAACCTCTTTAGCTAAAGATTAGACTAAAGAGTTGCAAATCAAAATCTACATGCCAAATTTGCATAATGCTCTTGTGTTTCACATGAGAAGTGGTTTTCTAACTGTCTAACTCAGTAACTCACTACCTCGTGCATTTTGCTTCTGTTATTTTTTTAAAATGGTCAGCCTAATTGGCAGAAACATCAAATATCCTTTAACTAGAATGAAATAAACAGAACAATAATCATATATTCAGAGACCAACTACAGGGTCAATGTCAAAGGCCCACTTGGCAGATTAGCATCACAAGGAGTGGGGTGAAATGGGTCATAGTTGAGAAGTGATTCTTCCTGTCTAAAGAATTCAACAGGAAACATTTCCCCCAAACTCATCATAATAATAACAATAACGGAAAAGTTAAATGAGCAGCAGTACCTCGAGGTGCTTCTTGATTGTAGCCACCTGCATCTGACTGGTAGTACCCTCCCCTCCCACCACGGCCACCAGCATCATACTGTGTATCTGACTGATAGTACCCTCCCCTCCCACCACGGCCACCAGCATCATACTGTGCATCTGACTGATAGTACCCTCCCCTCCCACCACGGCCACCAGCATCATACTGTGCATCTGATTGATAGTATCCTCCCCTCCCACGGCCACGGAAGTTACGACCTCTACCGCGTCCCCTACCTCTAGCATACCCACGATTCCACTCATAGCCCCCATTGTCAAACTCAGCTGATGCAAATCCATTCCCTAAAATGAAAAACAGAAGTGGATTATAGAGCTGCCAAAACCTACAGAATCGTTATATTGAATTAATCTGATGATTAAAAATAAAGAAAAGCTGAAGAGAAAGGTTCAGGCGTAATACCAGCTGGAGCTCTAGGTCTTCCCCTCCCCCTACCACCTCTGCCTCTTCCTCGGGCAACAGGTGATCCCTCTGCAAAAATATGAATATTATAAGAGATAAGGGTTAAAGTAAAAGAAACAGACTAACTGACAAAACATGGCCCCACCTCCATCATATTCAAGCTCTGTGGACACCTTCACCTGGTCAGCTGGTATTGGGGGTTGGTACCTGTTGGACAAAACAAACCATTAGTGACCCTACTTCCATAAATCCAAAACGATAAGAGAATGCTGAAATATGGAAAAATAAATATTGGTAATTTGTAAGAGGCAACTTCCACTTCATTTTGCAAGTATAATAAGATAATAAATCTAACTCACTAAAAACACAGATTACACCTAAATCTAACTCACCCGACATTTGTAATGTCCAATTCCTTTTTTGAGAGAGTAATAGTGGCCATCGACACTTTCCTTGTGGTTTCCAGACTGTACAATTAGCAAACAATGATCAAGGCCAGTTATAATTGTTGCACGTGATAATATCAAGATAAAAAATTAACTATAATGCCTACAGTCCTACTTATACTACATCTGAGGTCATCTTACATTTGGAGGCCTTCCTCCAGAGGCTCCCATGTATCAGTTATATCAGTTGATTGAATTGCTGTAATTTGGTGAAGACCAACAATTCTCCTCTGAATTGAACCATCAGCAAAATAAGACAAAAAGTTACAGAGAATATTAAAGAAACAGTTCAAAAGAGACCTTGATTAACTCCACAATCGTAACGGTTTTATTGATGGCTCTGCCCATTGCTTTGAATACCACTTCATCTGAACCCTTTTCCTACAATTATTGCATAGCAAATTGATTACATCAGCTGTCATAAAAAAATATTGCCACAATTCATGCAACCATGCATATTAGGACAAATTAGAAGGTGTGCGAACAGTCATATTGATAAAAGTGCAGGTGCATCCAGTCTCATGTTAAACAAGTATACTAAATTCCATTCCAAGTGACAAGATTAATTATATCAGGCAATCTTGAATATAAATAAATGCCTTTATACTGGAGTTTGATGGCATAATGGTAATGTAGATGGAAAATTTTTAAATGCATGAAATTGGAAATTTCGCGGTTTTTCACTATTAATTACAACAGAGAAGAAAATTAGAGTGAACAAAATCAAGGAGCTATATAATATAAGAGAATCCCTCCATACAAAAGCTAATATTGTTCCAGCAAAATGCCAAAAACTAGATTAACCCCAAGCCCTAAACCGCATTTATCATCATCATGTTATTCATGCTTCGATAAGGAAATCTTATCCTAGCCTATAGTTCATCAAATATTCTATGTATTTAGTGAGTTCTACTCATTTAATCATTTGCAAAGCTAACAACAGTCAATATTAAAATTATATAATAATAGCATCTGCTTATAAAACATCTAGTAACTATTAAACGTCAATTTAAATACATTAAAAGAAAACCATGTTTACTTTCTCCCACTCAATCAGTCAACATTTCTATCTCCACTACATGATTGAAATGCTGCATGTATTTTGAGCAAGTCTGAAAAAGAGTGAGCCACTAAATATCAAAGAACTAGCCAATAAAATTTCCAAAAACAAATGCTAACGAACAGCCGTTCAAACTTACAATGACACCACTAAAACACGTCAATTCATTAATACTAAATATATTGTTGAAACAAAAATGCACAAACCAACCTGGAGCAGAGCCATGGCGTAAGTGATGTAGCTTCGCATCCGGCCCTGGCTTGTAATCCGAATTTCATTCTCATCGATTGGTGTCTCCACCTTCGGTTTCTCCACCTTCTGGTACCGATCCATGCTCTACAAAATCTAAGAAAAAAAATTTGAAATTAAACCTAAATCAAAATCAAATAAAAGCATAAGAACTCGCATACAACACGTGAAACAGAAGAAACACAGTGAAAAAGGAGCTACAGCTAGGGTTTTGTTGGTGAAAACAGCAACAGATCAGCAATTAATGATTTCAAAGATTAATTGAAAGCATAAAACACGAAATATACGTACGAAATCGGTCGGCGAAGTGCAGGTATGTGTAGATTTTTATATACGGAAGGATGAGATGATATGCTCCACAAATGGAAAGTCCGGCTTCGTTTCTTCGTTACGCTCCAACCGTTATGTGGAGAGCTTCGCAATATTTATACTCCAGGTCGAAAAGCTGTGCCCTAGTTCGTTTTTAACTGGTCAAACCGGTTGGCTTTTTTATTTATGAGTTTATTTATTATAATTAATAATATACAAAATAATCAAAAAATTATTTTGTACATAAAAGAAAAGAAATATATTGAGTTATGAATCATTCTATATTCTAAAAATATAAATTAGTAATATTGATATTTGATAACACAAAATTCTAGAACAACACCTTCTAATTTAATAACTTATTTGAATTTAACTATATTACTTATTGACTTTCATATCTAATAATGCAAACATAGATAATTGTAAAATTGTTATCAATAATGACTCTTTTTAATTTGTTTATAATTAATGTAAGTACAAATATTTTAGTGTGTATTAATTAATAATATTCAAAATATATGAGTATCAAAAGTAAACAATAATGGATAAAAAAGAGTTAATATTATATACGGAAGACTTCCTTGAATACAATATTTTGAGTAGATGTTTCATCGACATCATTAAATTTATTAATCAATATCTTAAGACCACTATGACAAGTTTCTATGGAAATAGCAACATACAATTGGTCATGACTAAAAACAGGATTTTTCAAAAATAGGTCAACATGTTTCAATGATTGTCCTTGACTTTTGTTGATCGTCATTGCATATGAAATCATCAACGGAAATTGTCTTCGTTGAAACTTGAATGACAAACTTGGATATGATGATGTCAGTGACAACCGTGGAACTAAAATCTTGTTACCTGCCGATTGGCCTATGAGAACTTCTGCTTCAAGTACATGACTTCCGAGTTTTGTGATAACTAATCTCGTACCATTGCACAAGCCATTTGCATGATCTATATTTCTCAGCAACATAATCGGAGTTCCTACTTTCAAATAAAGTTTGTGATTTGGTACACCTGAATATTTTAAACTATTTAAGAACTATGGAGTATGTATATATGATAATATAGAACCATTTAAGTCAGTACTATCCGAGTTGAAATATGTTTGGACGAAGCATTTGCAGTAATATGATGTTTACTGGTTGTTCATGTAGGATTTGAGTCTACAATAGACAACGTGAGTTATCACTTTAATTAACTTGCCGAGGATCGTTCTTAGGATATCGAAAATAAATTTTAATTAAATAAATCAGGTGAACCTAAGCATGCTCCTACAAAATTAATTGCAAATGGATGAATTTACGGGATACCTGAACTCCAGCGATTGATCTACAGATCTAGATCGATGACGGAGACAATGGAGAGGTAGATATGGACGTGGGATCGATCAAAGCTATTGTGTTCCAACAGATCTGATCTTCTGATCTGTTCCCTTGCTCTTCGGAAATCCGGTAAGGATACGCTACCGAGTTGAATCAGAGATCCGGAGGAATCGATCAATTCCTCCTCACGATAGTCGATGCCCCTCTCTCCCTTCTCACAGTTGTGTGTATTGTGTGTGTAGATCTCATAGAGAGGGGGCTTTTATAGTGCTAGGGTTTACAAAACCCTAACCCTAATGGGCTCTGAGCAGATTGTGGGTCAAACCAGGGATCAAATGCAAATAATAAAGTGGGCCCTCTTTATTAATTAATTCCATGTTCAATCCAGAACATAATTAATTAATAAAACATTATTTTAACATTCACCACGGTAACAATGCTGACTCACCCCTTTATTACCACGTAATTTGGAACGGGTTGCATTAAACTTGAATGATCCACATATTTAAGGTTCCAGACATTCATTAATTAATTTGGCTTATGACAATTAGCCATAATTAATTAATCTCTTATTTCCTGAGTAGTACCACTCACTCTTTTTCACTTATGCGTGAATTAAATAATTCAACCTGCAGGGTTTAGCATAATGAACCTTGTGAGCTCCTTAGGGAATGCCCCCATCCTAAAGCGGATATGATTACCTACATGTCCGGTCTAAGTAAGCCACACACAAACCGCCACACCCAAGATGCAGGTATAAGAGTACATGAAAGACTCGCAGCCCTAGCAAGTCAAAGTGTGGTCAACTTATGTATGTGATAAGCTCATTATTTTACTCGCTTATCTATATTATTTTCTACTATTTTATGTAGTTTTATTGAGTTTATATATATTATGTACATGAGTCTATATTAGGTGGTATTATGCGCGTTTTGGTGTTTTTGCTGGTTTTAGGCCTAAATTCACGAGAAATCCGTTCCGGAAGCAGTGACGTGTAAGAGTAGCAGTGACTATTTCGTCCACAAGAGGAATTCGAGCTATTGGCACATGGCAATGGATGATTCTTTGAGTTAGCTCTCCAACGCAACTGGAATCGGGTCAATCGGAGTTCGGGAGAGAAAGTTATGGCCAAAATCGTGAGACCGCGCAGAAGGGGCGAGAAGCTGCGTCGATAGATGCCAACTGGCATCGATCGATGCCATCCAGGAACTCACGTCGATCGACGGTGATTAGCCACGATCGACGCGAGATGTCTGCTGGAGCAAAAATTCGAGGAAATTCGGATTTATTCATATCTTTAGCCCTAGATTTGATAGGATACACATCCACCACTATAAATAGCCTACTAAACTCGATTTTTGAGCATTCCTTATCATATCTTCGCTCTACGATTTGGTTTTGAGAGTTTGGAGACTTGGGAAACACGAAACCCTTTATTTTTCTTGTAAGTTCTTTTATGTTTATGCAATTTAATATGTTTTCTTTTGGATTTCTATCTACGATGAGTGGCTAGAAACCCTAGCGGGTTCTAGGGTTTGAATAATATTATGGATGCATGTTAGGATTAATTAATTAGGTTCATGATTCCTGTGTTTATTCTATAATTCTAGATTAATTCAAGGACCGAGAGGTGACGATTAATTTAGATGTCTAGTTATTGATAGAAGGACCGAGAGGTGAATATTAATAGTGGGAATAGGAATACATTATACGATCTACACTATCCAAACAGATGTACTAGATGTAGGAATTGAACTGATTTGCTTATCAGATTGACTAATTTGGTGTACTTTGAGACCGAGCGGAGATGAGTCACTAATTAGTAATCTAGGTTATATTTGCCAAACAAGGAAATATAGCATTGTTGCAGTATTCCACCTGTTAAATTAATTGGCTCCTACATGTTATCCATAATAAGAGTTCTTCCCTAGAATCTGTGCTCCTTTAATTTGCTTTCAAAACTCCTTTAATTTTCAAGTATCGTTATCTTTATTTTCGAAGTTAAAACCCTGATTTTGAATTCCTCAAACAATGAATCTTAGGATCATAGCTAGTATATAGGATAGTTTCCCCACACAATTCCCCTGGATCGATAACCTTAGGGTTTACAAATTTATTTGCCACTGTTTCTATAATTAATCTGTTAGAAATAACAGTGATTAAATTGGCGCCGTTGCCGGGGAATTGTTAGATTTTATCTTGTTACTAGTTCGTTCTAGGATTTGCTGGATTGAGTTTTAATTTTATGTACGTGTGCGTGTGTGAGTTTTCGAGTCTACGTCTCGCGTCGATCGACGCAACCTAGCATCGATCGACGTTGATCACTTTGCGGCGTCGATCGACGTGACATCCACGTCGATCGATGCATAACTGATTTTTACCTATTTCCTGTGCAGGTGCATGAACACGCGAGCCAAAGGAAAAACACTCGAAGCCTTTGTCCCTGAAATCGAAGCAACCTGCAGGAAAATCAAAAAGAAAGGAAAAGAAAAACAACGAGAGATGGCTGAGAATCCTGAAGCACCTCTGCAAAATATGACTCCCGAGGAGCAGAGGCAATTCGTGAATGAAGTACAGCAGCTGAGAGCACAACTTCAAGCAGCCCAGGATGCTCAGGCGGAGCAAGCTGCAAGACCGGCAGAGTTGAACAATAGGCAGATTGTGGTTCCGCAAAGGTCCATCTTGGATCGATTTCTTCCACAGCGAGCGGAGGCCGGATTCAGAGTTGGCATTGATGCCAACAACTTTGAGCTACGCACAAGCCTTATTCAGATGGTGCAGCAAAACCAGTTTGGGGGGAGAGCTGTAGAAGATCCATACACCCACATCAACCAATTCATTGAGGTGTGTAACACTGTGAAGCAGAACGGAGTAACCCAAGATGTGATCAAAATGAGACTGTTCTCGTTCTCACTCAGAGACGAGGCACGGTCTTGGTTTGCTGGACTGGATAAGAGCCAAATCGGGACATGGGAGGAGCTTCGAGCAGAGTTCCTTACCAACTACTTCCCACCGAGCCTGCTGCTGAAGAGGAAAGCTGCCATTACTACTTTCAAGCAGATGTATGATGAGTCACTCTACGAGGCCTGGAAGAGATACAAAGAGCTCCTACGACTCTGTCCTGGACATGGCATCGATCTGGAGATGAAAGTGTGTCATTTTTATGAGGGACTGAACCCTCACATGAAGGAGCTGGTTGATGCATCTGCTGGAGGAATACTGATGAAGAAGAGTGGTGCAGAGAGTATGAGGTTGCTGGCTGATATGGCGCTGAATAACCACCAATGGCCAACTGATAGGCAGCTACCAGTCAAAGCAATCGAGACAAAGCCAGAATTCGACGTGGTCGCTGAGGTGAAAAAGCTCCGGGAGGAGATTGAAAAATTGGGCACATCACAAGTTGCAGCTGTTGCAGAGCCCAGCATGGCCATTGTACCCGTGGAGGCTGACTACATCAACAGGGGTGCAAGCAGTTAGTCTGGAACTGCCGGTACGGAGGTGAACTACATTGGCGGTGGTTATCACAATAACTACCAAGGCAATCAAGGGTATCAGTACAACCATGGGCGATCTCACCCTGGTTTTTCCTATGCTAACCCTTCTGCTGCAGAACACCCTCCACCTGGTTTTGATGCAGATACTGGAGGAGAGATCATGGAAAGGAAGAAATTCGTGCTAGAGGAGACGCTCGAGAAATTCATCAAGAGCTCGGATAACCGATTTGGGAAAGTAGAAACCGAGGTGAAGGGAATGTCCAACCACATGCAGCTGATGACGAAACATCTTCAGATGATGGACACACAATTGAGCCAGATTGCCACCACACTCGGCAATCAACACAAGCCTGGACAGTTGCCAAGTATGATAGAGGTGAACCCCGCAAAGGAAAAGCCAGTCAAAGCCATTACTCTGAGGTCTGGGACGAGCTACAAGGGTCCCGAGATGGCTACGAACGATTCTGGAGGCAAAAAGGAGCAAAACTGTGCGGGAGACGAATCCACGTCGATCGACGGACCTACCTCATCAATTGATGCAGAAGACAGAGGCTCGTCGATCGATGCTACCCTACGTCGATCGATGCTACCCTACGTCGATCGACGTCAAAGTCTGCTCCAAGCACGAAGTTAAAGCAGTCTGAAGATCAGCTCCTTCCTTTACCATTCCCACAACGGTTTGCGAAGCAGAGAGAGGACGAGAAATTCTCCAGATTTGTGGAGAATCTAAAGAAGGTCAGCATCAACATTCCGCTGATCGAAGCACTGAAGGAGATCCCGGGATACATGAAGTACCTCCGGAAGCTGATGAGTGGAAAGAAGCAGTTCATGGAGAATGAGACGGTGAAGATCCACGAGCAGTGCAGCCTGCTACTTCAAAAGCAGGTGCCCATCAAGAGAAGCGATCCTGGATGCTTCTCTATTCCGGTTGAGATTGGGGGACACACATTCGAGAGAGTACTATGTGATACTGGGGCCAGTATCAACCTGATGCCGTACTCCATCTACAAGCGTCTCAACATCGGAGAGATGAGGCCCACGACGATCACCCTGCAGATGGCGGACCGGTCTGTGTCCCGCCCGAAAGGTATACTAGAGGATGTGCTCATTCGCGTGGGCCATCTCATTTTTCCTGCAGATTTTGTGGTGCACGAGATGAAGGAGGACGAGAACATGCCCATGATCTTGGGGCGTGAGTTTCTCGACACTAGCGCTGCTCTCATTGACTGTCGAGGCGGCGAGATCACACTCCGAGCGAATAACGAGAGGATCACCTTTGTGATCGACAAGAACAAGAAGAAGGCGGAGTGCAATCGAATCTCCACTACCGAAGAAGAGGATGAGTCTGAAGAAGATGAAGCAGCTGCCATTGAGTGGGAGCGAGGAAATGATAGCGTAGCAGTGTCAACTGCACCACCTTTTTCTGAGCTCACCACCATTATCAAAGACCGGAAAGTCTACATGGTGGATGCCAAAGGTCGGCGAGTCTGGACCCGACCTCCTTGGCAGTGATTTGAGGTATCGTCGAGCTGCGACGTTAAATCAAGCACTTGTTGGGAGGTAACCCAACATTTTCCGTATTTTCTTTTCAATTTTTGTTTTTGTATTATTATTTCGAATTTCTGCTTTTATTTCTTTGCTAACAGTTGTTTTGCAGTATTAAAAAAAATTTGGAGATCAGTTTGATGTCGATTGACGCAGCCTGGCATCGATCGACGCCGAGCAGTCCGACGTGATACACTTGATCCAAGGAGAGGGATCGACAAGAAGGCTTCAAGTCAATCGACGCGAAGTGCCAACAGCCACTATTTCACGCCGCGCAATGTTCGAAGACTTCGGGAGATAAAAAGTTGATGTCTGAGATCAACTACCAGGTATCGTTCCCTCTTTTGTCTGATTTTCAAACTTATTTCACTCTTCGAGTTGGAAATAAGTTTGGGGGGATGTGGACAAGAGATGGAACATTCTATCTTTTATTTATTCTGCTTTCCGTATTTAAATTTTACCTTAATTTTTAAATTTTATTCTATTTTGTGGGGAAAATTTTTGAGTTTTGAAATAACCCTAATGAGATTGTGAGAGTTGAATCGATTGAGGGTTGAGTTTGAATTGATTGTGATTGTGGTTAGATGCTTATGAATGTAGAATACCGCATGATAGGATTGATTTGACACTTGTGCTTGCATGCCGATTGAGCTGATTTGAAATTGACTGCGGAAGAAAATTTTTGAACCCTTGTGTGAGAATTTTGAGCCTGTATTTCATTTGATGTGAGATTCACATGTGTGTTTTTATTTCTCTAGAACTTGCCTATTTTCTGTGTTGAGACTGCATAGTGTGCACGAGTTTAGAAAATGATCTTAGGCCATCTTTGATAGCCCAATTCCCTAAACACTGTCCCTTCACATTGAATTTTCCCTAGTTAGCCACTTTTGAGCCTATACAAAATTTTTCTTTCCTTGTCTATGAGATTAAGAAGAAGTATTGGTTTCGCTCATGTCTTGAGTTGTGGTATATGGGTGGAATGATTGTGATATGGAGATAAGAAAATATAAATTAGTGGTGAAAAGATGTGTGAAAAAGAAGCTCAAAGAAATAATTAGAATTCTCATAAGCTCTCTGAAAAAAAAAAAGAATACAAAATTATGTAAAGAGCATAAGAGATTCGAAATGAGCTAGAAAAAAAAAGGGGTTGTGTATTTGTTGATATATTGAAGGAGTGATACGTGCGTAAAATGACCTATATTTTGATGTGTGCACATGCTTGTTTGTGGCTATTTTACTCCCGTATCATATGTTTTTGTCGTATTTTGGTTGTGTTTTCGTGCTTTGTGTGTTTGATTTGTGTAGGATAGGTTTTGGGCATAAACGAGCAATTTTGGTGGAGTTTTGGAGGAAAATCGCACGTGTTTGGAGTTTGGAGATCTCGACCGGCCGAGCGGGTGCAGGACCGGCCGAGCGGGGCATTCAGAGGGCTCGACCGGCCGAGCGAAGGCTCAGAAGGTGTTCAGAGGGCTCGACCTGTCGAGCGGGTGCAGGACCGGCCGAGCCAGGCCGACAGAGAGCAGGCTCGGCCGAGCCATCTTCGACCGGCCGAGCCTGGGCGGTTTTCTCCTGATTTGTGGCGGTTTCCAGCTTCGACTGGGCGAGCCATACTTCGACCGGGCGATCCGAGGCCTGTTTGCTTGCCTATAAAAGGGGAAAAGGCAGTTATTTGAAGAGCTTTTTGTCATTTTTCATAAAATCTAGTTAGAATTTCTCCTAGATTCCATTTTCCTATCACGATTCATCCAAATTCTAGAGTATCTAAGAGCTTAATTCACCAATCCTTGGAAGAGAAGTGAAGATTCAAGGTGGTAGATCAAGGCATACAAATCCAATTGGGGAAGATTCCAATCTCTACTTTTCAAATTGTAATGGATGTAATTGAATTCAACTTTGAATTTGTACAATTGAAAGGTATGATGTTCTAATTCATTTTGGATGTTGATTTGAGTAAGGATGCATGATCATTTGGTTTGAGAATTGCTTGTTTACTTTCCTTTGAGAGCTTGAATTGCACTAGAACTTGTTCCTTACCTCCTAGGTGTAGGTAATAGCCAGCGTAGGAGGTAGTTGACTTGAACACTGCAGCCAATACGCGAGCGGAATCGTCGTGAATAGTGTAGATTCATACGATTTTAGTTTCAATCCATGTGCGGTGTTAGGTCGTAGGGCAACAATTGACGAACTATTTGGAGTGGTCTGGGGCTTAATAACGTGATGGTTTGCAAGTCTTAGATCATCAACCGTTAGCTCGCCGTGACAAGGGGTTAACGAGTGTAGGGTCGATTGCTCAATCTCCTAGGAATTAAAATGTGTTTACATCAATGATTAACCTAATTTGATTGCATCTACATTCATCTCAACATCCTATCTTCCTAATTTGAGAATTTGTTTGTCTTGGTTTACCGATTTGTGGAAAGAATTGATTGAAAGATGATTGTTGGTTTAATTCATTGTTTGTCATATGTTGTTAGCATAGGTTTAAATGATTGCTTAGATTGATAGAAACTACTCAACGAATGTATCTTGCCTAGCTATAAGACTTTGCCATAGTATCTTGGTATTCTAGCGGGCAAAGCGGGGAAGGACCTGGATTTGACAAATTTTATTCTTGTGTAGTTAGAGGTTTAATTTGATTGAACTTTTAGCCGCATTAAGGAGAAGGGTGAATGAACTTAGATGGTGGTTTTGATTGATTCAGGAAGTAAAAACTTGATTGATTTTAGTCACTTGGCCATATTTTCCTAACCCTCACAAAAGCCTACGTTACAACCTAATGAAAGTCCTTTTTGATTCTAGACTTGTGTGCACATTCTAGCAGTGAAGATATTAGAAAATTTGCAAGCCTATGGTAGAAATTTCTTCATACATGTTGTTGAGTGCTTTCATCTATTCCTTAAACACTTGAGAGTTGAGCGATACACTTCCCGTGAGTTCTTCCAATGATGATAAATTTTCTGTCTCTTTCAAATTGCTTGTGTGTAGTGGATTTTTGATTCTTGACTGTGATGAATCTTGTGAGGCATTGCACTTTAATCGCATGATCTTTTGATTTCTTTCTTGCCTATTGAATGAGGACAATCAAACGTTCAAGTTTGGGGGGTTGATAAGCTCATTATTTTACTCGCTTATCTATATTATTTTCTACTATTTTATGTAGTTTTATTGAGTTTATATATATATTATGTACATGAGTCTATATTAGGTGGTATTATGCGCGTTTTGGTGTTTTTGCTGGTTTTAGGCCTAAATTCACGAGAAATCCGTTCCGGAAGCAGTGACGTGTAAGAGTAGCAGTGACTATTTCGTCCACAAGAGGAATTCTAGCTATTGGCACATGGCAATGGATGATGCTTTGAGTTAGCTCTCCAACGCAACTGGAATCGGGTTAATCGGAGTTCGGGAGAGAAAGTTATGGCCAAAACCGTGAGACCGCGCAGAAGGGGCGAGAAGCTGCGTCGATAGATGCCAACTGGCATCGATCGACGCCATCCAGGAACTCACGTCGATCGACGGTGATTAGCCACGATCGACGCGAGATGTCTGCTGGAGCAGAAATTCGAGGAAATTCGGATTTATTCATATCTTTAGCCCTAGATTTGATAGGATACACATCCACCACTATAAATAGCCTACTAAACTCGATTTTTGAGCATTCCTTATCATATCTTCGCTCTACGATTTGGTTTTGAGAGTTTGGAGACTTGGGAAACACGAAACCCTTTATTTTTCTTGTAAGTTCTTTTATGTTTATGCAATTTAATATGTTTTCTTTTGGATTTCTATCTACGATGAGTGGCTAGAAACCCTAGCGGGTTCTAGGGTTTGAATAATATTATGGATGCATGTTAGGATTAATTAATTAGGTTCATGATTCCTGTGTTTATTCTATAATTCTAGATTAATTCAAGGACCGAGAGGTGACGATTAATTTAGATGTCTAGCTATTGATAGAAGGACCGAGAGGTGAATATTAATAGTGGGAATAGGAATACATGATACGATCTACACTATCCAAACAGATGTACTAGATGTAGGAATTGAACTGATTTGCTTATCAGATTGACTAATTTGGTGTACTTTGAGACCGAGCGGAGATGAGTCACTAATTAGTAATCTAGGTTATATTTGCCAAACAAGGAAATATATCATTGTTGCAGTATTCCACCTGTTAAATTAATTGGCTCCTACATGTTATCCATAATAAGAGTTCTTCCCTAGAATCTGTGCTCCTTTAATTTGCTTTCAAAACTCCTTTAATTTTCAAGTATCGTTATCTTTATTTTCGAAGTTAAAACCCTGATTTTGAATTCCTCAAACAATGAATCTTAGGATCATAGCTAGTATATAGGATAGTTTCCCCACACAATTCCCCTGGATCGATAACCTTAGGGTTTACAAATTTATTTGCCACTGTTTCTATAATTAATCTGTTAGAAATAACAGTGATCAGTATGCCCCTTAGCCTTTCATTAGGTTTAAGATCATAACAAGTATCTAGAGATCTGGCTCATTCATATGTCAATTAGAACGACACATCTCACTGTTGATCCCATCAATACATAAAGATGTACCGACACATCAAGTAGCTACGATAAGCTCACTTATAAACTAATGTGTCGCAGCCTAAACCGACAGCCTATCCAGGGACTGTCTCAGTCGTGATACTGTTTATATCTCGCTAGGTCAAACGATTCATATGATCCTCTGTGATCTCCTACACACCCTATGATCATCCCTATAAGCGAGATTATATGATATTATAGTTCGTATCGTATGTTTGTTATATCAGATAGCGACTATGTAGATGTAATACATTTATGAAGACCAGTGTATCAAACGAACACACTTAATCATAAATGCTTTTAGTATACAATCCCAACAATCTCCCACTTATACTCAAAGCATAATACCATTGCTTTATCAGAGTATTAAATGTGTCTATATCAGACCTAGCTTATTTACAGGATTATCATCTTGCGATCGATTCTACCTTTAGATCCAGATTATGAGCATGACCCTGATCACTGTAATTTCTACAGATTAATTATAGAAATAGTGGCAAATAAATTTGTAAACCCTAAGGTTATCGATCCAGGGGAATGAAGCAACGAAAAATCCTAAATACTAAATCAGACGTTCTTAAAATACTGGTTAGGAATAGCAATTAAAAAGTTTTGGTTGTTTTGAAAATTGTAATACTTGCTAATGAAAATTAAACAGGAAATTAAAAAGCTTTTAGATTCAAATAAGAGAAGCACAGATTCTAGGGATATCTACCTATCAAGTATGATATGGATGAATGAATTGATTAATTCCCAATTTTAATTCCTCTTCGTAGTGAAACATCAGAAAAGTATTACGAACTTCTTTGTTGGACAATTCGTAAAGTAGATTAATTAATTACCTATCTCCGCTCGGTCTCAAGATAAATTAACTAACTCCAAAGATCTACAGATTTATTCCTACAATCAATCTCCTTCAGTTACGACAAGAAATCAGATTATATTGTGAAAATCTCTTTCCATTGAAAACTATCACAGTTACGTCTCAAGTAATCAACTAGATAATCCTAAGATGTGATCAGCAAATCAAGATTATGAATAAGCACAGATTTCACAAACTACGAAGGGAAAGGGAAAATAATTCAATTAATCAAACATGTATACATTGATGATTCGAAACCCTAGAATCTGAGGAAGAGATTAGTTACGCATATTCAGAGTAATATTCATCATAGAAATATAAAACCTGAATTGCATAAAAACTTGGGTCTGAATGTCTTCCCACAAACTTCTGTCTTCAAACATAAACCTAAAAACTCTTGGAATCTCTAAAATCTGAAATCTGGAATAAAGCACACCTAAAAATCGAAATTACAAGGATATATATAGAGGTGGAGGTGTATCATATCAAATCTAGGGCTAAAGATATGAAAAATCTCGAATTCAGCCAATTTCCCGCACCAGCAGGTCCACGTCGATCGTGGCTTTCTGGCGTCGATCGCTGCTCCTGAAACATCTTTGTCGATCGACGAGCATTGGCAGCGATCGACGCGGCCTTTGCTTCCATCGATCTTCCTTTTCCCCTCGTCGAGCACTGTGCCTTCTTTGCCTCGTCTGTGCGGTCTCACGGTTTTGGCCATAACTTCCTCTTCCGAACTCCGATTGACCCGATTCCAGTTACGTTGGAGAGTTAACTCAAAGCATCATCCATTTCCATGCGCCAATAGCCCGAATTCCTCTTGTGGAAAAACTCTTCACTGCTACTCTTACACGTCACTACTTCCGGAAAGGTTTTCTCGTGAGTTTAGGCCTAAAAACCTGCATAAACATCAAAACACACCTAAAACCACCTAATATTGACATCATGCATAAAATATATATATAAACTCAATAAAACTACATAAAATAATATAGATAAGTGAGTGAAATAATGAACTTATCAGACCCTCATAAGTCTTCTGAAGTAGGCACCATGTAAATAAATCTACTAGACCTTCATGTCAATCACTCCCACTTTATACATATCGCCTCTTATTACGATTTCTCGTATGATGTGGTACTACATATTCTATGTGTTTCACCACCTTGTGAGTCTTGGGTTCCCTTGAGTTTATCATTGCACCAGCATGATCACAGTACCTTGTGATTCTATTAGACAAACTCGGAACACACCTCTGGAGGACAATAACAGAGTTATACTGCTTCTTGCGGAGCTAATGAAGTTGTTACACACTCAGCCTTCATACCGGAATTTACAACACACTTCTGTGTTAGATTCCTATAACTCCTCCTCCAAGGCCAACACATAGTTATAGGTCGATTTCCTTCCTTATGATCCTCCTTGATATCCGTTGTCATTTAACCCACAGAGCACATTTATAAACCAATGTGCCTGTCCAGAGTTAAATTGATATCTGTTTACCATGCCTACAACATTACAGATATCTGACTTCGTTCATCGCCATATAGAAAGACAATAATCCTTTCTTGGCATGAAACGAGTCACCATAGAATCAATTTAAGCGACTTAGATACCTGAACATCATTTTCTTGTGATAACACAAGACTTCAATCCAAAGGACATTCCTGTATCTCATATGCCCTACTTCTGAAACTGTTCGGATAACCATCTCTTTATGCCTGACAATATCTCCACACCGTTTCCGAATGTGAAAACACCATCTACATAATGTGCAAGGAAAAACCACGCTTCCGTTGACACATAACTGGTACATGAAACTCTCGTTCTCGGTATGAAATATCGAAACGTCTGTTTCATAACCTTGAAGTTCCCTTAAGTTCATACTTGAACTTCCTTGGCTTCTAGACAAGATGCTGCTCATCTTACTACACATGAACTTATCTGGTTGTTGCATATAGATGTCATTACCTTTTATTAAGGTACCCGTTTGTGAAAACACAGATGACGTCATCTATCTTCCAAATACTTAGGTTCATATGTGTTGTTATGGACAGAAGAATTCGAATGGGTTTAATAATTGCAACCAGTGAGTAGGTCTTGTTATGAAACATACCTTGCTCACAAACCTAGACTTTTGAAACATACTAGGTTACCATTCGAACATTTCTTTACTTGTATATTAATCAGACGTCTATAGTTGAAAGCTATTTAGTAACACTGATGCTGATATACAACCATAACTTTTTACTGATTCATTTCTGAATCCATGACTTGACGTCATTAAACTGCATCGATTGTCTTAACAGCTTCGTTGTGCATTAAGGAATTAGTACAACATTGTTTGTCAACTAAGAATAAGTCTGAAGACTATTTCTCACGAACCAGTACTGTTAAGCCTGTTAAGGCAACCTCCCACTGCAACGATGCTCCTTTTATGTTGTCAGTTATTGGTGCATTAATTTGTGGTATACCGCCTTGCACGGGCGACCGTGCAATTGGTACCATAACTAACAAGGTATGCTCAAAATGCTACGGGGTATTTCCTGATGGGTTTGAATTGTCTTCTCCAAATCATTGGAGAACAATCTTTCATTTGGATTCGTGGTTTCATCCGATACAACTAGCTTGTATTTAGGATACATAAAGAAACCACCTTTTTTCATTTACTTGGGATAGCCCACAAAGCAATATTAGCTTAAACCTTTCTTCCAACCAACCAGTTTCCTTCATCAGCTTAAAGGTCGAACTACCCATTATTGCCATTTGACAAAGTCAAGATCCACTAGGGTACTAAGAACCGATTTAGAAGACACTGGTTTAAACACATACATTACTGCTTCTGGCGTACTTCCCAAAACAAAAAATGGCAAAGCTGGCATAGCTTATTAATTTTAAAGAATCTTATTTATTTCGTTCTTCCTACACCATCCCCCTTTTCAAAGGATAACAGATGTAGTCAACCGGGATACAATCCCTTTGCTTAGATACTGTAAAATACATTACTTGAGATACACACCATTATGAAGAGATCATAATGTCTTTACGGTCTGATTTAACTTTTTCTCTACCTTTAGTCTTAAACGCTCTTGATTAAAGCAAGAGACTAAGACTTGTAGTGAATTAGATAAACATATCCATATCTTAAGTAATTATAGTATCAATGCCTATTTAAGGCAACTGCGGAAGTAGACTCAACATAGAGCAAATACGAAATTACTTCTAGAGATACAATCGCCTATTAAAAGACCTGGTTATCATCTTATACCTCTGAGTAGTTTTCATAAGTACCATTCTTAGGAATACCTGGATAAAATCCATAATTCCATGAATTACTTAAAACTACTAAGACCGATGTAACCTTATCTCAAGAAGGATTCTATAATATGCCATAGAATACTAATGGTTTATATAAACAAGTAATGAAGAGATAAAGATCCATTTAATAATATAAAACACTATTATTTATTATGATAGAGAAAAACTCTATCTAAATAACTGATAATCCATAAAGTATAAATGGAAATAGTTCTTCAAATCAAAACTAGATATCTCTTCAAAACTTGAAAGAAACAATGTTTATTATAAACCCAAAGCAAAAAACTCCATTAGCTTGAGCATCATCTCTAGCAGCTTTCTTGGACTTGGTAATCCCGTCATCTTCAAGCATTATCACCAACTTGATTTCCTGCATGGCGCAGCAAAAACATGATTAGTGCTTACAGTAACTACTACTCTCATAAGAGTATAAAACTGTACTAAACATGCAAACGATGACGTACCTTGTCCATTGGTGTTAGCACCTGGACAATTTGCTTTCCAGTGTCCTAGCTTGCCACAACGGTAACACTTGCCCTTTCTTTTAACTTTCCCAGCCTTTTTCTTTGGAGAAAAGGCTCCATTGTTCCCCCCAGCCATTTTCTTGGTTTTATTCCTAGTCATTCCTTTAGATTTTGCTCGTTTAGGAGCACCAGGATGACTACCGGTAGAAACCAAAACTACTTTATCGGGTTCCATCAGGGACTGTGCTGCCATCAAGTCACTGAGCAACTCATTAAGAGTATACTCCTTCTTGTTCATCACAGCATTCAACCTGAAGTTTTCAAAGGACTTGGGAAGAGAGTTTAGTATGATATCGACCTGGGCTTCCCCGTCAATACCACCACCATGCAACGCTAGTTCATCCATGAGGTGAGTCATGGCAACCACGTGCTCTCTCACTGAACTGCCCTCAGACATTTTCTTACTCACAATATCTCTCATGAGATTGAATCTGACAGTTCTGTCCGTCTCCCCATAAGTTGCTGAATATCACAGGCCTTATCATAATGTTGATGCTGCAGCTGCAGTACCTTATTCATAGTGGTCATCATGTAGCATTTTACATTATTGGACTTGATCCACTTATCATAAGGCTGCCCCTGCTCAGCAGTAGAGTTAGCAACGGGGACTTGCGGACATGGTTCAGAAATGAAGAACTTGTGTTCTTCCGCAATAAGGATATAAACCAAATTACGCTTCCATTCAAGGAGATTTGGACCATTGAGAGGATTTTGTGCGAGTATGTTAATGACATTATTCATAGACATATTTGAAAAACAAATGAGCGGATTAAAGTAAACACATACTACGAACAATTGAAACAAATATGCATAGAACCTTTAGACTAAACAATGCAATTTGCTTCCTCCAATTGCCCAAGCTAATCTACCGCAAGCTGCTTCAGCAGACGTTTACGACAAACGCTCAACCAGACCAAAATAGGTCCTTTAATTTCTCTCCATGCCAGGTATCCGCCAGCAAAAGAAATTAATATTGGAGATCTTAAGACCATGTTCACCTATTCGGAGCAGGGACATCATTCATGAGTTATACTCCAGGCAACATCTAAGCCAAGTAACCACAATCCTAACTCCGGATGTTAAAAGGCGATTTGGCATACTTACTCGACCCATACCGCATGCCCTTTACATCCTTCGTTATCCCATTTAGATTAATCTTAGAGACCAGTGAAAGTTGTCTCAATGCAAGCCGCTTCAGCATACGTTTACTTAGAGGCTCCCACTTCTCATTTTAAACTAAATGTTTTATTTAGAAACCTCATCGCATTAAAACTTGCAATTTATTTCTAACGTAAGCTGCTTCAGCAGACGTTTACGCTTCGAAATGCATTACTTTTAATGAGAGGCCGTATCTGTGGAGGTCTAATGATTTTAGTTTGAAAAATAACCAAAATCCAGCTTAGTATTTTAAATTCTAAAGGTTTCATGCGGACACATTATTTTATGTACCATTAATTATGTCACATCTAAAATTCCATCATAAATTAATATGATCCCGAAATTTATAGACACAATTTAAAATATAAAATAAATCACATAAAGCATGCTCAATAATTAAATAATTATAACATGCTTAAACAGTAAATAAATAAAGCAAGTAATCATGCTTTCCTATTACTTACTAGTGCGCACATAATAAATCACACCATTACGAGAATGAAATAAACAAACAAATAAATTCTCGTGGCCCCTCAGATGCAATTACATGAAAATAAATTAAATCTAACTATTACAAGATTTAATTTTAATACAGATCTTCAAATTGGGCCTCCGTTGGACTTGAAATCTGAATCGGATTGGGAAATCAGCATTTGGGCTTCAAATTAGGGTTTCTGGCCCAATACAGCAGTCAAACCCTAATTTCCAGGACAACGGGCTGCCTCCGGGCCAACAAGCCCGAGCTACAGCCCGGGCAGCAAACCCTAGCCGCCAGCAGCAAGCAGCCCAACCGCCGCCTGTGGCAGGAGTTCGCACCCCAGCTGTCGCCGCCGCCCGCGCCCGCAACCCAGTTACCTCCAGTCGCCGTCGCCGGTCACAGCAGCTGCAGCAAACGCCATCGCCGGTCACATGCGTAAGAGGGAGCAGACGCACAGCAACAGAACCGCCGCGTGCAACTGTGCGCGGCCTGCTGCTTCGCCGGCCACCACCACCTTGCGCGAACACCAACACCACGACGAGCGTCGCCAGAGACCCGTGATGTGGCGCCTACCATTGTCGGACTCGCGAGGCTCGCCGACAAGGACCACAGCTGAAAAACTGAGAGGAATACACAGGCCGTGTACGCGCGCACGCGATGGGCGAGTCCGCGCGCCGTCGCCGGTCTGCAAATGTTCCCCGCGGCGGAACCCTAGCCGACACTTTTCGATTCTGCTGCTTCCTGTCCTTCTGCGTACCATCCCGGAGGCACTACAAAAAAATTGGTTTATAATGGCGACATAAATTATTACTATAAATATGAATTTTGTCACTGTAGCATCTTAGTGACAATATTGTACGTCATCGCTATGTCGTGGCTACTGAATAGTGGCTAAAGGGTTTAGCGATGAACTACGATAGTCGTCACTATTGCTATATTTTATTGTGACTCCAATAATCATCACTAAAATGTCATGATATAGCCGCACAGATGTGTTGTCACTAAATAAACATGTTTTAGCCACTATAATAACTAGTATTGCTCCCACGCGATGCATGGGAATTTGAATTATTATATTATTAAATTTGATATTTTATTTATAAGTAAATAATATAGATATTTAAAATTTGTAAACTACAAAATTATTTTCAACTAATTACTTCTCTTTCTCTCTGCATCTTCAAAAGGGACTTTCATAACTGATGAATCGTAAAGATAGTTAGTTGCATCAATAGATTTAACACATACATTGATGTATGTTTTATACATATTATTAAACTTGAACCTCAAACTGCTTGGTATACAATTTCATTTGCTACTCTCACATATATTAAAGATTTATAAACTCAATCTTCATCGTCAGCTCTTTAATATTTTCAATCAAATCAGTATATCACACTATGGTGATGACTCTTATACTTCATAAATAACAATTTTGATATCCACATAGTTCTCTGAATGATATCGACTTTTATATGGTATTGTTTGGTCTTCTATAGTTCATACTTCATACTGATTCATCACAACATGAATTGTTTTAGCCACTATAATAATTATCACTAAAACTTTATAATATAGTAGCATAATTTGTCGTCACTAAAATATCATTATATAGTTACACATAAGTGTTGTCACTAAATAAACACCTTTTAGCCACGACACTAACTATCACAAAAACTTTGAATTTAGTAGCAAAAATTGTCGTCACTAAAATACCTAGTCGTTGTTGACCAGATCATCTGTACCCACCTACACCGTGCCTAACCGGCGGTCGAGCCACAACTGAGCCGCAATGCTTTGAACCGCACCCAACCGTTGCATCGCACCTAACCCACCAACATCAAGCCACAGCTAACCAACCGCACCACACCCAACCATTGAACCGCATCTAGCCTACCACCACCGAGCCACAACCAACCATCGACTGAATCCACCGGCATCGTGCCGCACCACGAGCAATTAGGACCAGCAAGCCATCATCGCACCGCACCGCACCGCACCTATGAATAATCAGGACCCTGCACATAGTCATATAAAAAATTAATATTTAGTGCTTCCAACATGATTCGAACATTTTACCTCTTAATTTAATCCTTTATATCTATCCACTGCACCAAGTGATTAATTATTAATATTTTCGATAGTTAATATATATAAGGTAATAGTGGTTATCTATCTATCTAAACTCAATAAATTTATGAAATCTATTTCACACTTTATAAATTTAAATCTTGACAATCTTATAAATTAAAAAATTACTACAACATCAGCGAATTCCAAAAAATAAAAGTATAATGTAAATATTGATAAAATGAAATTTTATACAATTTTATATTAAAAAACTACTACACAATATTCACTTTTACTTCATTATTTAAAATTTATCGAAGTGGTAGTAGTTTTTTAATTTATAAGATTACTAAGAATTAAATTTGAATAAAAAATAAGTTTTAATAAAAAAATTTATAGCGTAAGATTTTAATTTATATTAAACATAAATTTTTCATAATTATGTAATTAAAATTATAATTTAACTAAACAATTTAAAATTTACGCATTATTTAATTTTTTGAATACATAATTAACTCATTAAAAATTCAATAATCTTAATTAATTGTGTGTATTTATTTAAATACATGATTACATTTTTAATTCAATCTGCATTTTAGCTTAATTACACATTTTGAATCTTATCACCTTTAAATAGATTAATTTTTAATATTGTAACATAATCTTCAATCATATTTTAAATGTTTTTAAATGTAAATTTTTATTAATTTTTTTACTTATATACAAATATTTATATAATTTAATTACTTAAATATATAAAGTCAATATTCAATTATTATTTAATTTCCACATCAAGAATTTTGTTTAATATGGGTAAATATCATAATAGTCTTAACCAAAAATGTAATAAAATCTTAATAGTGTTAAGCTGGTGGGGATCAAATTACTTAATAAAAGATAATGTAGGATATAATTTCATATATTTGGAAGTATGTAATAGAATTTCATAAAACTTAAAAATTTTAGATATTACGTAACCAAAAGCAAATTGATGGCTTACAAAAAATATTACTAATGAACTAGTGGAGTTTATTAAAATTTGAAGTTTTATTAAAACATAATAAAAATATTATTATTGTCGAATTTAGTGATACTCTATTAAATTATCACTATTTATAATTTATTGTGATAAATCTGGTTACTGTCACTATAAAATTGATTTAGCAACAAAATAAATTATTGTTACTGACTTTAGTGATTGTAAATACTAACAACATATGAAATTGTCACAAATTGAAAAATATTGTGATGAAAAAATTAATTGTAGCTAAAATAGTATTTTTAGTTACAAAAAATTTGTTGTCACTAATATTAGTGACATTAAATATTGACAACTTATAAAATTGTCACAAATCATATTTTTTGTGATGAAAAAATTTATTGTTGCAGTAGATATATGTTTAGTAACAAAAATATTATTGTCACTAACTCTAGTGACAATAAATATATTCGCAGCTAATAAAATTGTCACAAATCATATTTTTTGTGATAAAAGAATTTATTGTTGCTATACATATATGTTTAGTCACAAAAATATTATTGTCACTAGCTTTAGTGACAATAAATATCCGCAACTAATTAAATTGTCTCAAACTGCATTTTTTGTGACAAAATACATAATTGTTACTAAAAATGTGTTTTTAGCCACAAAAATTTAAATGTCACTAACATTATTGTCACTACAAATAGTTTTTCTTTGTATTGAGGGTTCGCTGCTCGCCGGCGACTGCAGCCCAGCCACGCAACAGAACAGAGCTCTGCCGCGCCGCCGCTACCCATCGCCACTGCTGACATGAACTGCGGCACTGTCGTGTTCATTGTTCTTCGTTTCTTCATTCTTCCGGATCTCAGACTCTCCAATTTTACAGATTTGAAAATAACAAAAAAAAATACAAAATAGATCTAAAATCTATTACATGATTTTTTCCTATCAAATATGACCATGGATTTTCTTGTGGTGAAAAACAGATCCAAAACCGAGAAGGCCACGAGAAAAAAACATCCACGACAATTTAAATCCATCCATGAATATACATATTTATTTAATTTCAATTTATCCAGGATAGAGCCTAAGAACTATAACCTGGCTCTGATACCAATTGTAGAATTTGAGTCTACAATAGACAACGTGAGTTGTCACTTTAATTAACTTGCCAAGGATCGTTCTTAGGATATCGAAAATAAATTTTAATTAAATAAATCAGGCGAACCTAAGCATGCTCCTACAAATTAATTGCAAAGGGATGAATCTGCGGGATACCTGAACTCCAGCGACTAATCTACAGATCTAGATCAAAGACGGAGACTATGGAGAGGTAGATCTGGATGTGGGATCGATCAAAGCTATTGTGTTCAAACAGATCTGATCTTCTGATCTATTCCCTTGCTCCTCGGAAATCTGGTGAGGATACGCTACCGAGTTGAATCAGACATCTGGAGGAATCGATCAATTCCTCCTCATTGATAGCCGTCGCCCCTCTCTCCCTTCTCACAGTTGTGTGTATAGATCTAATAGAGAGGGGGATTTTATAGTGCTAGGGTTTACAAAACCCTAACCCTAATGGGCTCTGAGCAGATTGTGGGTCAGACCAGGGACCAAAAGCAAATAATAAAGTGGACCCTCTTTATTAATTAATTTCATGTCCAACCAAGAACATAATTAATTAATAAAAAATTAGTTTAATCTTCACCACGGTAACAATGCTGACTCACCCCTTTATTACCACATAATTTGGAACGGGTTGCATTAAACTTGAATGATCCACATAGTTAAGGTTCCAGACATTCATTAATTAATTTGGCTTATGACAATTAGCCATAATTAATTAATCTCTTATTTCCTGAGTAGTACCACTCACTCTTTTTCACTTATGCGTGAATTAAATAATTCAACCTGCAGGGTTTAGCATAATGAACCTTGTGAGCTCCTCAGAGAATGTCCCCATCCTATAGCGGACATGATTACCTACATGTCCGGTCTAAGTAAGCCACACACAAACCGCCACACCCAAGATGCAGGTATAAGAGTACATCAAAGACTCGCAGCCCTAGCCAGTCAAAGTGTGGTCAACTTATGTTTGCCCCTTAGCCTTTCATTAGGTTTAAGATCATAACAAGTATCTAGAGATCTGGCTAATTCATATGCAAATTAGAATGGCACATCTCATTGTTGATCCCATCAATACATAAAGATGTACCGACACATCAAGTAGCTAGGATAAGCTCACTTATAAACTGATGTGTCGCAGCCTAAACCGACAGCCTATCCAGGGACTGTCTCAGTCGTGATACTGTTTATATCTCGCTAGGTCAAACGATTCATATGATCCTCTGTGATCTCCTACACACCCTATGATCATCCCTATAAGCGAGATAATATGATATTATAGTTCGTATCGTATGTTTGTTATATCAGATAGCGACTATGTAGATGTAATTGAAGGGATTCGTGAACTTAATCACGAAGTCCGTTTGCCAATGATCGTTAATTGGAATATCAAAAATAAATTGTTAGGCCTATGATTAATCCTAGCATGCTCCTATTGAATATGCATAAGGGGGTTTATGCGGAATACCTAGATTGCGAAACCCTGAAGAACGAGTTCGCGGAGACTCCTCTTGATCTTTCCCACGCACAAAGATTTAATTCCTAACAGATTGAGGAAATAAATCTTATGAAAATAAGTTAATTATTTTCGAAAAAACAAGGAGAGAGAGAAGAGAGAAAATCCTCCTGATCTGATCTTCTGATCTGTATCCCAACTCAATCTGAATATCTGGTGAAGATTCCTTTCAGATTCCTTGCCCGGTTGAGAAGCAGAATTTCTTCCTTGTTTCTCAGATCTAGTCGATCACCACAGCTCCCAAAACCTGGTTTGCTGTGTGCAACTTATGATCTTGTGGTGTGTTGAGATCTGAGAAACTGAGGCCTATTTATAGGAAAATACTGGACTTCTATTTGAGCTTGAGTTTCATGGGCTAGACCAGGGACCAGAATGCAAATAGCAAATAAGGCCTATCAATTAATTAATTCTCATATTCAACTCAGAATATAATTAATTAATTAATATTGATTCATTCCACCAGAGAATCAATACTGTCCTACCTATTTGCTACCACGTTTTGAGGTACGGGTTGCATGGGCTCGGTATATCCCCAAATTTAAGGTTACAGACATTCGTTATTTAATTTAAGCTTTTACAAGCTATTTACTTAATTAACATCTTATATTCCTGAGTCAATCCACTCAAACCTTTTCACTTATGCTTGAACTTAATCAGCCTGCAGGACTTTAGCATAACGAACCTTTTGAGCTGCTCAGGGAATGTCACCATCCTATACTGGATGTGGTTACCTAGTTCCAGTACCAGACAATCATACACAAACTGCTATTACTGCTATTACCCAAGATACAGATATACAAGCTAAACTAGAGCCTTTTACTGCAACTCAAAGTAATACACAATCTGCATATACTTTTGTACCTTCATATAGGCTTAGGATCTCATCAAGTCATAGAGATCTAGATTCTTTTAATGCCAGATAAAAGAATCGATCTCGACTTAGGTCCTTATCAATGTGTGCCCCACACCAGCATACCAAGCCATCCAAGACAAGATGTTTATTACTGTGTATGCTGCAGCCTACACCGACAGTTTATCCTGGAACTGTCTCAGTTGTGATAACTATTTATATCTCGCTAGGTCAAACAAACCATAGGATAATTGCATTTGTGACATATGTTTGTTAATTCAGATAGGAGATGAACATACAACATTTATGATTCCCAGTATATTAACCAATCGACCTTGTACATAATATACCAATCATAATGCTTTCAGTATATAAATCCATCAATCTCCCACTTATACTCAAAGCATTATACTGGTGTTTTCCAGAGTATAACGCGTCTAAACTAATCTAGCTATTACATCAAACATTCTACATGGATAGCTTTACCCTCAGCCCAAGGTTACGTACATGCATCTCGTAGACCTTCTGAGGCAGAGCCTTTGTGAATGGATCCGCTAGATTATTTCTTGTGTCAATCTTCTCTACTAGCACATCACCCCTTGCTACGATTTCTCGTATAATATGGTACTTCCTTTCAATGTGTTTTGTTGCTCTGTGAGTTCGTGGTTCCTTTGAATTAGCCACAGCTCCCAAATTATCACAATATATCGTGATGGTCTCGGGCAGCTTAAGAATCACGTCCAACTCCAGAAGGAAGTTTCGAAACCATACTGCTTCTTTCGAAGCTTCAGAAGCTGCCACATATTCTGCTTCCATGGTGGAGTCAGCAATGCACTTTTGCTTTGCACTCCTCCATGATATGGCCCCACCTCCCAATGTAAACACATAGCTAGAGGTGGACTTCTTTTCATCTCGGTCTGCCTGGAAATCCGAATCAGTATAACCTATAGGGCACAACTCCTCACACTGATAGACGAGATAATAGTCTCTAGTCCTTTTCAAGTATTTGAGTATGTGCTTTACCGCGGTCCAATGCGCCTGTCTAGAGTTAGACTGGTATCTCCCTACCATGCCTACAGGAAAGCAGATATCTGGCCTCGTACATAGCATTGCATACATGAGGCTCCCCACGGCCGATGCACACGGCACGTTCCTCATTTCATCTTCCTCCCTTTGTGTCACCGGACACTGATCCTTGAAAAGATGTATGCCATGTCAGAAGGGTAACAGACCTTTCTTGGCAGTTTGCATGCTGAAACGGACAATCAAAGTATCCACATATGACCCTTAAGACAAGGTCAGCATCCCCTTATTGCGCTCCCGCAATACTTTTACCCCAAGGATGTATCCTGCCTCCCCAAGATCCTTCATATGAAACTGCTCGGATAACCACCCCTTTTTGCCCGACAATACTTCCACATTGTTGCCAAATAGGAGAATATCATCTATATAAAGTGCAAGGAACACCACGCTTCTGCTGACATATAGACGGTACACGCAACTCTCGTTTGAGCATTGTGAAAATCCATAGATTTAATCACTTCATCAAAACGCAGATTCCATGACCGTGAAGTCCATACAACGACCTCCTTAGCTTCCAGACCAAATGTTCTTCGCCCTTCTGCACATAACCTTCTGGCTGTTGCATATAGATGTCCCTACCTTCTTCAAGGTACCCGTTTAGAAACGCGGTTTTGACATCTATCTGCCAGATTTCTATGTCCTTATGTGTTGCTATGGCTAGGAGTATACGAATGGACTTAAGCATGGCTACCGGTGAGAAGGTCTCGTCATAGTGTAAACCTTCTTTCTGACTATAACCCTTCGCCACCAGCCTTGCTTTGAAAGCTGTAATTTCACCATTCGCTCCTTTCTTTCTTTTGTATACCCACTTGCACTCTATGGCTCGACAACCATCACGCAAATCAGTTTTCTTGTATACATCCATAGTTGTAATGGATTCTATTTCTGAATCCATGGCGATCAGCCATTTATCTGCATCTTTATCAGATACCGCCTCGTCATATGTCCAGGGATCGGTATCATTCAGTTCGTTTTCCAGGATCAAGTCAGAAGACTCTCCCATGAACATGTACCTTTCGGGTTGGTGGACAACCCTCCCACTGGGACGAGGCATCTGAACCGTGTGAGTAGTTGGCACAGTACGTGTTGGTCCCATACCTTTCATTAGTGGCAGTGTTGGTATAGCCTCACCTGTTACAGGTGGATTTACTACTACACTGGGCTTTCCTGATGGAATTGCTTCTTTGTCCTCAAGCTCGTGGAGGACAATTTCACTCTTGGATCTGTGGTTTCTTACATATTCGTCCTCCAAGAATCTTGCGTTGGTACTGACAACGACTTTCTGATTCTTAGGACAATAGAAGTAACCACCTTTCGTTTGCCTGGGATATCCTACAAACAACATCAGCTTACACCTACTTTCTAACTTATCAGGTTCCTTTGTCAGCACATATGCTGGAAAACCCCAAACCCTCACTCTGTTCAAGCTTGGCTTTCGCCCATACCAGAGTTCCAGAGGCGTTTTAGGAACTGATTTAAAAGGTACCAGGTTAAGCAAATAGGCCGCTGTCTCCAAGGCATATCCCCAAAATGAAATCGGCAAGCTTGCATAACTCATCATTGACCTGACCATTCCCAAGAGAGTTCTATTTCTTCTTTCCGCTACACCATTTTGTTGAGGGGTTCCTGGTGCAGTCCACTGGGATGTAATCCCGTTGTCTGACAAGTATTGCAAGAACTCGTTACTAAGGTATTCTCCACCACGATCTGATCGTAGTGTCTTGATAGTCTTACCTAGCTTCTTTTCTACCTCAATCCTAAATTCTTTGAATTTCTCAAAGCATTCGGACTTATGGCGAAGCAAATAGACATATCCGAATCTTGAGTAATCATCAATGAATGTGGCGAAGTACTCATAACCTCCACGAGCTTGCGTAGACATTGGTCCACATAAGTCAGAGTGGATCAATTCCAACACATCCTCTGCTCGAGACTGACTTGCCTTAAAAGGCCTGGTCATCATCTTTCCCTCTATACAGGATTCACAGATTTGATGCGGTACCACTTGAAAAGAATCCAAGAGCCCATCGCATGCTAATCTTTTAATCCTCTTTAGATTGATGTGACCTAGTCTGAAGTGCCAGAGATATGTTTGATCCTCATCGGAAGAAAGCTTTCTCTTTAAATTATTATTATTATTGGATGAGTTTGCAACATTCACGGAAGATTTACGCATACAATCAATGATATAGAGAGAGTCAATCAGTTACCATGACAGATAACACCGTTATTACCAATGATAGAAACTCTACTATAAAAAATAACTGAATATCCATCATTAAATAACTTGGAAACTGAAATTAAGTTCCGCCAAAAAACCGGCACTTATAAAACATCTCTCAAAATCAAAACATTGTTTTCAAAGCATAAAATAAAATCTCCAATGGCTACTGCTGAGACTCGCTCTCCGCTGCCCATTGAGATGGTAATCTCGTCATGCTTCAGCTGCCTTGTCGGCCTGAACCCCTGCAAAGTATAACAAACATGATCAGTAGCTCCAGTATCCACTACCCAAGAATGGGCAAAAACCAATGATAAACATGTTTTCGTTATAAATGCACACGACGCACCTTGTCCAGTCTTCCTGACTTGACAATCTTTCTTCCAGTGACCAGTCTTGCCACACCTGAAACACTTGTCCCTTTTAGCAGGCACGCCCGATGTCCTTTTTTACTTTCTACCAGAAGTTGTACCTTTGGCTTTCTTCTTAAACATTCCTTTGCGCCTCTTGCCAACCAGCGCAACAGGACGATTACTGGAAGTAGCCAAAGCAACTTTTTCTGGTTGCATTACTGATTCCACTGCCACCAAGTCATTGAGTAACTCGTTAAGAGTGTACTCTTTCTTGTTCATGACAGCATTCAGTCTAAAGTTCTCATAGGACTTTGGCAGAGAGTTGAGGATGATATCAACCTGCGCTTCCGCATCGATACCACCTCCGTGCAGCGTGAGCTCATCCATAAGGTGAGTCATGCCGACCACGTGCTCTCTGACCGAGCTACCTTCTGCCATTTTCTTTCCCACGATTTCTCTCATGAGATTGAATCTAACTGCTCGGTCTGACTCACCATAGGTCGTTGTGAGGCTGTCCATTATGTCACTAGCATTATCATATGAATGATGCTGCTGTGCAAGTACCTTGGACATAGTAGTCATCATATAGCATTTCACTATATTGTTTGACATAAGCCACTTGTTAAAGTAGCTCCTTTCCTCATCAGTCATGTCTGAAAACAATAAATTAAAGCAGAAATTAAAGCATAGTCGCAAACTATTAAAACAATTAAATATTGAAACCTTATGATAAAGCAATATTAATGTTTCCTCCAATTTGACTAAGTATTACTATTACAAGCCACACATGTGGATGTTTACAACAAAACACTTAACCAGACTGCATCTTTCAATTTCAGTCCTTTAATTCTAATCCATGCTCGAGTTCCTTAGACAAATGGAATTAATAATTGGAGACTAACTTAAGACCACATTATCCTACTGAGCAGGGACATCACAAATGAGTTATACTCTAGATAACATCTAAGCTAGCTTACCACCAAAGCCAACCCTCCCATATAAGGATCTATTAGAACACACCTGATCCCTATAATAAGACTGTCTCATTTAATTCAATCCCTAGAGAACTTATGAAAATTCAATATGCAAGCTACACATGTAGACGTTTACGCATGAACTCCCACTTCTCACATAAAATAAATGTATGTTTTAAGAAATCATATCTATTAGAACTTATGAATAATAAATTAAGTAAGCTACACATGTAGACGTTTACCGAATAAATTACCCACTTCCTGATGGGTTTTGTATACTGAAAGCATTTATTATAATGAGTATACAACGGTTTATTTCTCCTATCTGTTAACTATCTTACATGTATGAACAATGGTATCCTCTTGTCTCACCGATAGGGACGATCATACGGCGTGTTGTAGATCGCAGAAGACAGTATGATCACTTAACCTAGTGAGACATAAACCTGATCACAAAGCCGAGACAGCGTATGAGGATACGTCTGTCCGGATGGCTGCGACATCGTCGGAATAAATAATATGTCTTGGTTACTTGACATGCTGGTACGCAGAGGTGGCGTATTGATGGACCGTAGTGAGATGTATTCGTCTGACTGACATCAGCGAATACAAGATCTCGTTATATTGATTGAGTCCAAACCCTAACGAAGGTTCAGGGGTTTGCACGGGTTGACTGTTGCTTTGACTTGCCATGGTGGAGAGTCTGAGTAACGTGATCGTCTATCTGCATCTTGGGTAACAGTAGTTCGTGTAGTACTGCCTAAGACTGGGTTTAGGTAACCATATCCGAGTAATAGGATGGGGACATTCCCTGAGGAGCTCAATGACATTCATCGTGCCAAAGTCCTGCAGGCTGATTAAGTTCAGGCACGAGTGATAAGGATTGAGTGGTACTACTCAGGAATAATAAGATATTAATTAATTGTAGTTAGAGCTTGTCAGAGGCTCCGATTAATTAATAGATGTCCGGTAACCTTAAATATGAGAATTCTCAATTAATGCAGCCCGTTCTCATAACGTGGTAATAAAGGGGTAGGTCAGTATTAATTCTGTGGTGAAAAAGAATTAATATTAATTAATTAATTGTGTCCTGGGTTGTGGACATGGGAATTAATTAATTTATAGGCCCACTTTATTATTTGCATTAGGTCCCAGGTCTGGCCCAAATAAATATGCTGAATTGAGCCCAGGAGCCCATTAGGATTTACAACCCTAAGTCTATAAATAGACAACTCTCTCTCATAAGTTGCAATCAATCAACACAGTTGAAACACACTAAACCTAGGAGAGAGAGAGAGGGGCGCCGATCTTGAAAGAGAAAGAGAGGAGAATTTCGATTCTGGTCCTACTCAAACCACAGATCTACGGAGTCCTCACCAGTAGAAGATCTGAACAACATTGGGATACAGATCTGAAGACCTGATCTGGAAAACATAAATCTTATTTATTTTTCTTTTATTTCCGATTTTATTTTTAAGAAATTAGATTTCTAATTCATGATTCCGCAGATAAAATCAAATTGTGTGGTTGAATTGAAGTTGGAAATTCAAATGCAAAAGATCGGATCAGACTCGACAGAATTATGGTAATCCCTCAATCCACAAATCTGAGTATTAAATTCATAGGAGCATGCTAGGGTTTATTATGTATTTAATTGTGCACAATACCCATAAATCGATCCGGTTCAAATTTGTTTTGGTGATTCGGTTCACGGGAAAACCCTACAATTGGTATCAGAGCGAGGTTTCTGATTTATGGCTCTTTTGTGCATAATTGAATTCAGTATGCATGTATGGATTTACTGTTTTGTGGATGTTGATTTTAGTTCCTCGTGGCAACCCATATAATTCAGCCCGCGATTATTTATCCGTGTAGGGCTGAATTAATTTTGTAAAATCACGAGAAAATCCGTGATTAGTGTAGATTTTGAAAAAATGTAATAGAATAGATTCTGTAGTTTTATTTTTCAAAATTATGTAATTGGACGGGTCGAGGACGAAGAACGAAGACGGAGCCAACGCAGGGCCGGCGGAAGACAAGGCGGGCGACGGCGGCGGCGCGGCAGGCGCGCGGCCTGTGCGCGAGGGACGAGGGCCGCGGTGCGCAAGCGCGCTGGACGCGTGCGCGTGCGGCAGCGGCGGTCTGGCAGCGGCGGCGGTGGTCATCGTCGGCTGATGTTGTCCCGTCGCGGTGGCTTGTGGTTTTGGTGGTTTGTGCAATCCTGTGTAAACCCTATGGTTTGCATTAGGGTTAGGGCAAATCATCAGATCACAAAGGCCTAAATCCCAAAAGATTTGGTGAATCAAGATTTGGAGGCCCTGGAAGATTTGAATAGATTTGGACTTATCCAAATAGATTCAAAATTCAAATTCTAATAGATAGAATTTATTTTTCTATTCTTGTGGGGCCACGAGGAATTTTTGTTTGCCTTAATTGTCCTCGTATGATATGTGATTTATTATGTGCGCAATTAAGCATGTGTAGATAATAGGAAAAGCATGATTTATCGCTTTTATTATTTACAGTTTTTCAAGCATGCTTATGTGATTAATTTCTTTTGTTGGATTATATTTTGGAAATTTTTGGGCTTGTTTAATTACATGCAAAAATTTGGAAAATATAATAACAAAGAAATTATATGTGCGCATATAAGAAACCTTTGAAAAGAAAAATACTAAGCAGATTTTTTAATTAAAATCAATAGACCTCCACAAAGCGGTCCTAGGCTGTAAGTGTATCTCTCGCTCTAGTAAACGTCTACGAGTGTAGCCTGGTAGTTCCTAGAGGTGCATGGGTACGGTTGTTGGGATTTCTAGACAAACAATTTAAATCATGTGAATAGTGGAAGGGCTTTGCGTAAACGTCTACGAGTGTAGCTTGTGTAGATCTCTTTCACAAGTATTCTAGGATTGATAAATTATAGATAACAAAAGCTTTAAGGGCTGTGCGGTATGGTTACGCGCCATGCTAAACTGTCTCTTTTGGCCAGAGTTAAATTTGTGGTTAATTGCTTAGAAGCATCTTAGAATATAATGCAAGAATTGCATCCCTGTTCTTGAGAGATGGCTTGGTCTAAGGTTTTCACTAATTATTAATTTCTAGTGTCAAAAGCTTCCTGACATGGTAGTGAAATTAAATGAATTGGGGCTTAAAACCCGCAGTTCTGGTTGAGGGTGACATCGTAAACGTCTACGAGTGTAGCTTGCGGTGGGAACTCTTGGGCAATTAGTGGAAAACATTTGTATTTGATTTATTAAAAGGTTTTCAATGCATTTGTTTTTGAAGTTCTACGTGTATGTTCTTATTTAAGATTTTTATTGTTTCTGATATGTTTATGTCTAGTGTTATCAATATTCTCGCACAAAATTCTCTAACTGGTCCAAACTTCCTGGAATGGAAATGCAACCTTGAATACATTCTGATTGCAGAAGAACACATGTTCGTTCTACAATTACTTTGTCCTATAAGTGCCCACTACTGAATCCTCGCAAGAGGAAGTAGACTATTACAACGAGTGAGAGAGCACCTAGTTTCCATGACTCACCTAATGGATGAGCTAACTGTGCATAGTGGAGGTATCGACGCTGGGGATAAGGTCGATATCATACTGAACTCTCTACCCAAATCCTTTGAGAGTTTCAGACTAATTGTTGTCATGAACAAGAAGGAGTATACTCTTAACGAGTTGCTCAATGACTTTATGGCAGCGGAATCGGTTATGAATCCTTAGAAGGTTGCCTTAGCTACTTCTGGTAATCACTCTGCTGTATCGAAAGGTATGAAGCTGAAAAGAGCGATTAAGAAGAAGGCTGGAAAGGTAACTGTGAAGGACGTGGGAGCTGTTAATAAGCCTATGGCGGAAACTTCGAGGGACAAGTGTTTTCAGGTGTGGTAAGAAAGGACATTGAAAGAAAGATTGTCAGGCCCACAAGGCTAGACAGGGTATGCCATTTGCATGTATAACTGAAGCATGATTAGAGTGCGGCGTTGCTCTTCCAAGAGCTGTAAGCGCTGACTTGTTGATCATGTTGTTATACTTTGCAGGGGACCGTGCCGACAAGGCTGGTGAGTGATGGCAAGAAGATACCAAACTGGATGAAGGCAACGTTTCATGACGGAGCTTCATGTAGTTTTCTTTTCTTTATGTTTTGATGAACTAAGTACATTTGAGAGTTTATTTGTGGGCCGTGGTTTATCGGCAGGACAAATTTTATCAACTTTTATGGATATTTGTTATTTATGATTTTATCATTGGTAATAACAATGTTATCCGTTATGGGATGTTGATTTACAATCTCTATGTTACTTCGATCAAATATGTCCTTAAGTATTGCATGTAATTCATCTGTAATTGATAATCCTAGAAAGAGAAAACTTACTTCTTCTGATGAGGATCTTACATATCTCTGGCACTTGAGACTGGGTCACATCAGCTTGAAGCGGATACGAAGACTTGCAGATGACGGTACATTGGACTTAGTCCGGGCTGTACCTTATCAAGTCTGCGAATCCTACATCGAGGGCAAGATGTCAACTAGGCCTTTCAAGGCTAGTCAGTCTCGAGCAGAGGAAGTGTTTGAATTGATCCATTCTGACTTATGTGGACCGATGTCCACGCAGGCTCCTGGAGGGTACGAGTACTTCGTCACTTTCATTGACGATTACTCAAGGTACGGATATGTTTACCTGCTTCGCTACAAGTCTGAATGCTTTGAGAAATTCAAAGAGTTCAAGGCTGAGGTAGAAAAAAAGGTCGGGAAAACTATCAAGTCACTACGATCTGACCGCGGTGGCGAATACCTCGGTAACGAGTTCCTGCAATATTTGTCAGAAAATGGGATTACATCCCGGTGGACTGCACCGGGTACTCCCCAGCAAAACAGTGTAGTTGAAAGAAGAAATAGGACTCTTCTAGAGATGGTAAGATCAATGATGAGTTATGCAAACTTACCAATTTCGTTTTGGGGCTACGCATTGGAGACAGCAACTTACGTGCTTAATGTGGTGCCTTTTAAATTAGTTCCTAAGACGCCTTCTGAGCTCTTCCTTGGTCGCAAACCTAGTTTGTGCAAGTTTAGAGTATGGGGCTGTCCGGCACACGTATTGTCAAAGGAACCTGATAAGTTAGAAAGCAGGTCAAAAGTAATGTTGTTGATAAGGTATCCCAGGCAAACGAAAGGTGGTTACTTTTACTGTCCTGAGAGTCAGAGAGTCGTTGTTAGCACCAACGCTAGATTGTTGGAGGACAAGTATGTGAGTAATCACAAGTCAAGGAGTGATATCGTTCTTCAATAAATTGAGAACGAGAATGCAATTCCAAGGGAAGGGGAACGTGTAGATGTGGGTGCACCTGTGAGAGGTACAACACCACATACACGTTCTTCATTGCAAGGTGCAGGACCACAAGTTACTGCACCTACTACTGACACGACACCGATATCTTGTCGTAGTGGGAGAGTTATTTTCCAGCCGGAAAGATACATGTTCGTGGGTGAGTCTTCGGACTTGAGCCCGGAAGACGGACATGAGGACTCTAACCCACTGACTTACGAAGAGGCAGTGCAGGACAAGGATATTGCCAAATGGCGTGTCGCCATGGATTCTGAAATTGAATCCATAACTGCTATTGATGTATACCAGAAAACTGATTTGCCGGATGTCTTTAGGGCCATAGGGTGCAAATGGGTATACAAGAGAAAGAAAGGGGCGGATGGAAAGATCATGGCTTTTAAAGCCAGGCTGGTGGCAAAGGGTTATAGTCAGAAAGAGGGCATTGACTATGACAAAACCTTTTCACCCGTAGCCATGCTCAAATCCATCTGGATACTCCTTGCCATAGATGCGCATATGGACCTCGAGATCTGACAGATGGATGTCAAAACCGCTTTTCTAAACGGTTACCTTGAAGATGGTAGGGACATCTATGCAGCAACCCGAGGGTTACATAAGCAAGGGCGAAGAACATCTTATCTGGAAGCTTAAGAAGTCCTTGTATGGACTTAAGCAAGCTTCAAGGTCGTAGAACTTACGTTTCAACGATGTTATTAAATCCTATGGATTTGCACAGTTGGAAAATGAAAGTTGTGTTTACCGACTTTATGTCAGTGGGAGCGTGGTCTTCCTTGCACTATACGTTGATGACATACTCCTATTTGGAAACAACGAGGGAGTGATGTCGGAAATCAAGGCTTGGTTATCCGAACAATTCCAAATGAAGGATCTGGGAGAAGCTGACTACATTCTTGGGATTAAGGTCTTACGAGATTGTAAGAGAAGAATGTTGAGCTTATCCTAGGCATCCTATGTGGATACTGTGATTGCCCGGTTCAGCATGCAACTCGCCAAGAAAGGCTTCCTACCCTTCAGACATGGCGTTCATCTTTCTAGTGGGCAGTGTCCTCAGACACAGCGGGAGAAAGATGAGATGAGTCTTGTACCATACGCTTCGGCGGTGGGTAGTCTCATGTATGCAATGATGTGTACCAGGCCAGAAATCTGTTATGCCGTTGGCATGGTAGCAAGATATCAGTCTAACCCTGGACAGGCGCACTGGACTGCTGTAAAGCACATCCTCAAGTATTTGAAGAGAACTAGGAATTACTGCCTAGTTTATCAAAGTGAGGATTTGTGCCCTGTGGGTTATACAGACTCGGATTTCCAAGGGGACCAGGATGAGAAGAAATCGACCTTAGGATATGTGTTTACCCTGGGAGGTGTAGCTGTATCTTGGAGGAGCTCAAAGCAGAAATGCATTGCTGACTCCACCATCGAGGCGGAATATGTCGCCGCCTCCGACGCCTCGAAAGAGGGGGTATGGCTCAGGAACTACCTTTTAGAGTTGGGCGTGATCCCGAGTTTGCCAAGGAGCATCACAATTTATTGTGATAACTCTGGTGCAGTGGCAAACTCAAAGGAACCGCGGTCTCATAGGGCAAGCAAACACATAGAGAGAAAGTACCATATCATACGAGAAATCGTATCGAGGGGCGATGTGCAAATTAAGAAGATTGACACTGCTGACAATCTTGTTGATCCATTAACAAAGAGCTTGCCACAGAAAGTTTACGAAAGATATATTCGTGAGCTGGGTCTGAGGTGGATGCCGACCACTGACAGTGGTTAAAGAGACAGCAGACTAGATAGACGGACTGTATACTCTGTAATAGCTTAGTTATGCTTTGAGTATAAGTAGGAGATTGATGGGTTTTGTATACTGAAAGCATTTATTATAATGAGTATACAACGGTTTATTTCTCCTAACTGTTAACAATCTTACATGTATGAACAATGGTATCCTCTTGTCTCACCGATAGGGACGATCATACGGCGTGTTGTAGATCGCAGAAGACAGTATGATCACTTGACCTAGTGAGACATAAACCTGATCACAGCCGAGACAGTGTATGAGGATAAGTCTGTCCGGATGGCTGCGACATCGTGGAATAAATAATCTGTCTTGGTTACTTGACATGCTGGTACGCAGAGGTGGCGTATTGATGGACCGCAGTGAGATGTATTTGTCTGTCTGACATCAGCGAATACAAGATCTCGTTATATTGATTGAGTCCAAACCCTAACGAAGGTTCAAGGGTTTGCACGGGTTGATTGTTGCTTTGACTTGCCATGGTGGAGATTCTGAGTAACGTGCTCGTATATCCGCATCTTGGGTAACAGCAGTTCGTGTAGTACTGCTTGAGACTGGGTTTAGGTAACCATATCTGAGTAATAGGATGGGGACATTCCCTGAGGAGCTCAATGACATTCATTGTGTCAAAGTCCTGCAGGCTAATTAAGTTTAGGCACGAGTGATAAGGATTCAGTGGTACTACTCAGGAATAATAAGATATTAATTAATTGTAGTTAGAGCTTGTCAGAGGATCCGATTAATTAATGGATGTCCGGTAACCTTAAATATGGGGATTCTCAATTAATGCATCCCGTTCTCATAATGTGGTAATAAAGGGGTAGGTCAGTATTAATTATGTGGTGAAAAAGAATTAATATTAATTAATTAATTGTGTCCTGGGTTGTGGACATGGGAATTAATTAATTTATAGGCCCACTTTATTATTTGCATTAGGTCCCAGGTCTGGCCCAAATAAATATGTTGAATTGAGCCCAGAAGCCCATTAGGGTTTACAACCCTAGGTCTATAAATAGACAGCTCTCTCTCATAAGTTGCAATCAATCAACACAGTTGAAACACACTAAACCTAGGAGAGAGAGAGAGAGGGGTGCCGATCTTGAAAGAGAAAGGGTGGAGAATTTCGATTCTGGTATTGCTCAAACCACAAATCTACGGAGTCCTCACCAGTTGTAGATCTGAACAGCATTGGGATACATATCTGAAGACCTGATCTGAAGAACAGAAATCTTATTTCTTTTTATTTTATTTTTGATTTTATTTTTAAGAAATTAGATTTCTAATTTCTGATTCCGCAGATAAAATCGAATTGCGTGGTTGAATTGAAGTTGGAAATTCAAACGCAAAAGATCGGATCAGACTCGACGGAATTACGGTAATCCCTCAATCCACAAATCTGAGTATTAAATTCATAGGAGCATGCTAGGGTTTATTATGTATTTAATTGTGCACAATACCTGTAAATCGATCCGGTTCAAATTGGTTTTGGTGATTCGGTTCACGGGAAAACCCTACACTTCCAATAAAGGATCGCTTTGTGGAGGTCTTACTAAATTATGAGCTTAGTAATTTTTAATTCATAAGGTTCAATTGCACAGATTATTTTATGTAGCCATAATTATAACATTGCTAAAATTCTGTCATGCATGGCATGAACCCCGAATTAATAGTTATAATTAATTACACAAAATAAATCACATAGCATGCTTTAACGCTGTAAATAAAAGCAGTAAACGTGCTCCTATTATCTACAACATATGCTGCGCAATTAAATTAAACACATATATCATGCAAAGACAGATAAACAAATAAAAATGTCCTCGTGGCCCCATGATACAAAATAAAATAATTCTTACTATTACAAGTTGGAATTAATTATACAGATCTTCGACTGGGCTCCCACTACTTGGACTGTGATCTGAATTTATTTTCTGAATCTGGGCCTCCAAGATTTGATCCATCAGAAAATTGGACAACTGGGCCAATTAACCAAATCGCAGGCCTAGGCACACATTGCAAGCCCAATAGCCCGCGAGAACTTGGCCCGACGAGCCACCACCGGCAAACCACCGCCGCCAGCGACTCGCCGCCGCTGTGAGAGCTCTCGGAATCAAGCAACTACCATGCACGTACGTGCATGGTTGCAGCCCGCGATACCGCCTCCTCCAGCCGTTGCCTGTTTCGATGCCGCCGCCCCGGCTTGCCACGACCGTTGCCTGAACCGTCATTCATCATCTTCTCCACCGTCGGCCACCACGGCTCGCCGGAAAATACACAGGGAGCGCGACGTGAGAGACGCGCGTGCAGCACGCAAACCCTAGGGTTTGCAATGACCCTCGCGCGCGAGCCAGTGAGCCACCCCGTCGGACCGCCCCCAGCCCGCGCCTCCAGCCGCGAGCAGCCACCTGCACCACCTCTGCTCCCGCCGACGCCGACCAAGGGAGGGAGGAGCACTGCCGGCATCGCGCGCAGGGCCGCTCAGGTCTGCCGCGCGCGCGCGCCTCGCGCCCTGGCCGTGCCGCCGTTGTCCCCGGCCTCCTGCTGCTCCGCCCCCGCATCGCCGGCCTTCCCTAGAGCGCCGCACCTGGCCTGGCCAGCCTCGGCCGTGCGGCTGCTGCCTGTCGCGCGCACGCGCCGCACGCTGAAACCCTAGGATTTCCGCGCAGTTGCGTCGCCGTCGTGGCCATCGCGCGCCTGTGTTCTGCCGTGCACGGCCCTGTGCCGTGCCAGCGCCGTCGTGCGTTGTGCGACCCTTCATTCTTCGTTTTACAGATTTAATTTTTGAAAATAAAATATTACATTTGAAAATCTAATTATATTCTAAAATCTAAATCTAACCATGGATTTATCTCGTGGGTGAAAAATGAATCCTTATAAAAGGGTGGATTAACCCGAGAACCACGAGGACGAAAAAAACATTAACATACAATCCAAAACCAATGCAATCATTCAATAATAATTATCATGCAAATCATAGGCAATATTATTTTTCCGATAGAGCCAATTAATTCAACCTCACTCTGATACCAATTGAAGGGATTCGTGAACTGAATCACGAAGTCCGTTTGCCAAGGATCGTTAATTGGAATATCAAAAATAAATTGCTATGCCTATGATTAATCCTAGCATGCTCCTATTAAATATGCATAAGGGGGTTTATGCGGAATACATGGATTGCGAAACCCTAAAGAATGAGTGCGCGGAGATTCCTCTTGATCTTTCCCACGCACAAAGATTTAATTCCTAACAGATTGAGGAAATAAATTTTATGAAAATAAGTTAATTATTTTCGAAAAAACAAGGAGAGAGAGAATAGAGAAAATCCTCCTGATCTGATCTTCTGATCTGTATCCCAACTCAATCTGAATATCTGGTGAAGATTCCCTTCAGATTCCTTGCCCGGTTGAGAAGCAGAATTTCCTCCTCATTTCTCAGATCTATTCGATCACCACAGCTCCCAAAACCTGGTTTGCTGTGTGCAACTTATGATCTTGTGGTGTGTTGAGATCTGAGGAACTGAGGCCTATTTATAGGAAAATACTGGACTTCTATTTGGGCTTGAGTTTCATGGGCCAGACCAGGGACCAGAATGCAAATAGCAAATAAGGCCTATTAATTAATTAATTCTCATATTCAACCCAGAATATAATTAATTAATTAATATTGATTCATTCCACCAGAGAATCAATATTGTCCTGCATATTTGCTACCACGTTTTGAGGTACGGGTTGCATGGGCTCTGTATATCCCCACATTTAAGGTTACAGACATTCGTTAATTAATTTAAGCTCTGACAAGCTATTTAATTAATTAACATCTTATATTCTTGAGTCAATCCACTCAAACCTTTTCACTTATGCTTGAACTTAATCAGCCTGCAGGACTTTAGCATAACGAACCTTTTGAGCTGCTCAGGGAATGTCACCATCCTATACTGGATGTGGTTACCTAGTTCCAGTACCAGTCAGTCATACACAAACTGCTATTACCCAAGATACAGATATACAAGCTCAACTAGAGCCTTTCACTGCAACTCAAAGTAATACACAATCTGCATATACTTCTGTACCTTCATATAGGTTTAGAATCTCATCAAGCCATAGAGATCTAGATTCTTTTAATGTCAGATAAAAGAATCGATCTCGACTTAGGTCCTTATCAATGTGTGCCCCACACCAGCATACCAAGCCATCCAAGACAAGATGCTTATTACTGCGTATGCTGCAGCCTACACTGACAGTTTATCCTGGAACTGTCTCAGCTGTGATAACTATTTATATCTCGCTAGGTCAAACGATCCATACGATCTTCCGTGATCTACTACACACCGTATGATCTCCCTATCGACGAGATAAGAGGATAATTGCGTTTGCGACACATGTGTTAATTCAGACAGGAGATGAACATACAACATTTATGATTCCCAGTATATTAACCAATCGACCTTGTACATAATATACCAATCATAATGCTTTCAGTATATAAATCCATCAGTAATAAATTTATGAAGATCAGTATATCAAACGAATACACTTAATCATAAATGCTTTTAGTATACAATCCCAACAGTTCATTCTCCCCTAACAACTTGAAAAATATATCCACATAGTTTTCCCAAAGTGTACATGTAGTACGCTTTCCCCTATATAGTTATAGTGATTAGAACATAAGAATGTTTCCTTTTTTATAAAATCTAATTTTCTTACTCAATATCTTGAAGTACAATTTCCAGCAATTTTCTTTGTGCTCCATTTTGGCATGTTATGGTTTTTGCCACTGGATTGTTAAGTAGCACACCTATTATATCTGCAGCAAATATTTCAAATATTTCAAGTCTTATAAATTGAATAAGATATTATAAATTGTTGCTGATAAAAAAGTCTTACCATATAGTTCACCTTTTTTAATTGCCTCAAGTGCTTCAATTTCTTCAAATGCTTTCAACATAAAGAGCTGCTTTGGGAAATCTTCATCAATGATTCTTTTTACATATGTTACAACTGTGAATTTTATTTTATATATGGAAGTAGAAATTTTATATTTTCCAGCATTGTGGACAACCATAAAATTTTTGACACCAAACACATTTTCTTCCCTTAGTGTAGTTTCCCATTTTGGTATGAACATCTTTTGTATTGTTGCTTGAATTTTTTCACCCTGCAAAAAAATAACATTAACTTATTTTTCAAAACATGTAAATGTTGAAATAGCTTACCTCTGCATTATGGAAAATGCATTCTTTGTTGATGATTTCATTTTTTTTACCTAGAGCAGGTAGATCGTACATTCGAACCAAGCGAACCTTCATGGCTGAGTGCATTCTCATTTTCGTTGGATGAAGATCCCTAATAACACACCACATAGATGTTGGTTTTTGGCTTCTATTGTGGTATTCTTAGCTAATGAGTTTTTTGGGTTTTTAGTTTCCATTGTTAATCTCTGTCAAATGAATCCAGATTTGCAAACTACTTGTTGCCTTTCATAAAGCAGCTGCCTTATATAAAGTAATAATATTAAGCGAAATGAAAATTTTGAATTTTCTAAATAATGGTGCCACAAGTTATTTTGAATGTAAATGGGTGAATTTTGGGTTTGTGTCTGCTGGGATTTTCTGATTTTCTTTTGAAAGTGAAATTACTTTTTATTTTCTTCTGAAAGTGACATTATTCTTTTTTGATACATTCGTAACTTATTTCACATTCAGTTCTTGTTAATTGTATTTCGTATAATTTTCAATAAATTATTATGTTATGAAAAACTCTTATTGTTATATTTGGATTTTCTGACTAGAGCATATACTTGTAATAGTAAAACATAAAATTTTAAATTTTGAGGGCTTAAAGTATTAATTTTTTATTTTGAACAATTGTAAATGAAAGATAATTTTTGTAAATTAATTTTTTTTTATTGTATACTCCCTCCGTCCCTTGCTAATAGTATACTTTGAGCGGGCACGATAACCAATGCGAGTAGAGATAGAGTAAATTAATATTTTATTAGTGAGTGTATTAACTTTCCATTTTAGAACAATTAAATAAGGCGGACGAAAGAGGAAATGTAGATAATTCTAGCATGTCTACTGATTGGATGTGATTAAAGCAAAAACTGAAATATGTGCAAATTATTTCGGCAGTAGAATTTGAATTTATTGTTGACATCTAAATTTTAATGGGTTTTTAAAATTTGAGAAAATTCTAAAATGGGCTACTCAATTCATGAATTGGTCCATGATTTTTGAAAATTTAATTGTAGAAAAGTGGAGTTGGCGGAAGTTAAAATTTCATTGCATGTGTTTGTAGTTTTGGCGGTTATTTTTTGCACTTTTGGAAACAGTGTTTGAAGGATTGACCTTAGTATATTTAATAAATATATAATCATCAAAATATTAAATCCAAATTGGATTTTGAGTATAATAAAATTAAATTTTAAGAACTTCTTAATTTATTGTTGCTGATCCATGTTTACAACTACTAATTAAATCCCTATAATTTGCGTTGAAATGGGATCATTTAATTGTAGTAGATACAATCTAACACTTAAACAAAATGAATTATAAACTAAATATTCAAAATATGTGACAACCTCTTTGATGCAATCAGATTTCTTAACTCTTAAAATTATATTATTTAAGTCCCCAATATCTATATAATATACTAAAAAAATTCCAACTTTTCCCTCCAAATTTTTTGAAAAACGTGCACATATTATAATAAAGAATATTAAATAAATTAATGATGTTTTTACCATTATTACTTAATGGTTTGAACATGATAATCTAATAATATATTCAAAATTGTATGCATTGTTAAAATAAAATAATTTTTTGAAAAAAATATTAGATATTATTTTTATTAAATTTTATTTTAATATAATCATATTTATAAATAATTTAATTTTAAAATTATTAAACTTTACATAAATTTAATTATTTAGCAAATCAACTTTAGAGTTTCTAAACTGTAAAAGTCATGTGAAATGAAAATCAAAACAACATATTTGCAATGCAATTTGAATATCATGATTCTCATTTTGTTATTTTAATTTTGGATACATATTATTTGGAGGAATTGTGCATTTTAGTTCATAATATCTATTTATTAATATTTATGATTTTAGAAATGTTAGACATTAAATAGTTAAAATGAATAAAACTATTGTTAATATTTATTTATCATGATATTTTTTAATAAAACTATTTATATATCATTATAAATTATATTTGTTCGCGCAACGCGCGGGTATAAATCTAGTATAAATAAATAGTTTATACTTAGAATTCCTATTATGTCATAATTAAAAAAGTATATCAATAGTTTATAATTTATGGTCTATTTTTGTTATTGTATTATGTATTTTTATTTAGATATTATTGTCCCAAATTTTATCAGTTAATAATAGAAGTCTTAAATATAATGATCGAAGTTAACTCTTACTCAAGACTCAAGTGAGTTGGGTTTTGCAAAAATATTACTTGTTGAGATCGATTTTAAATTAATTTAAGTAATTCACCAACAACTTGGTTAGTTGTTAGGTTTCAAACAAGTTAGCAAACAAGAAAATAAATAAGTAAAAAATGTCCAATATATAGTGGTTCAGATACCAACGATCTTATATCCACTCTTCGATCAAATAGATCGAAAATTACTAAAGATAAGTTTACAACAAAATAAAACTGAACTTCTTCTTGTTTCGGGAAGCTTTTGCGTCCTCCGGATTCTAGGCAACTTCAGACAAGTAGTTTTACCACAAATACATTGTTAGGCTCTTGACTAATTCTAGACTTGCAAACTTTACCATGAGCAAGTCATTAGGCTTGTAGGTTGAATCGTTGTGATGTTTAGTCACAAAACATAGAAAGGTGAGATGATGTTTCTCAGCATCTGAAAATGTATGCATAATGTTGTTCCAATTATTGTAAAGATAACCTGAACTCCAAATCTCAAATTGGATAGCTGAGGTTTTGTGTAAAGAATACGGCAGAGAGCTTGGAGATTACTTTCGTATACAAGAAATTTTAAATTCGGATTCTATGTATGAGAGTAATTTGTTAGTGCATATCCGTTACCTTTTTTTTCTTGCAAATCTCCAATAATACTAGTTTTCCACCCGCGCGATGCGCGGCACGTATATATTACTTTTAGTAATTTATCTATCATAAATATATAAAACATTTTTCTGAATTTCATATATACATAATACTAATTTCATTAAAATATATTATAGGTTATTAAATAAAATAAATTTGTAACAATGTGGATTTCGGAATGAGGGAATGAAATGATTTCGAAACCCATCGTTTGGTTAAGAGGTATGAGAATGAAAAAATGGGAACCATACCCAAATACTTGGGAATTACCAAAACCTTCCAAAATGGTGAGTTTAATTTTCATTCCCATTTTCCATTATTTAATGTTATTTTATAATTATTTTATTTTTATTATTTTTATATAATATTATATTTAAATTAATCATTTATTTGTATCTTAAATTTATATTTTATAAAATAAATAAGAAGATAAATATATTATTTATTTATTTTAATATAATTATATTTTCTTGATTTTTTTAATTATTAAATTAATTATTTATTTCTGATTTTTCAATTTATTTTATTTTATAATTATTTCCTTATTGATTTACTTTTTATTGTTTTAATTACAATAATAATATTGTTAAATTTATCATTTATTTTTTATCTTAATTTTATATTTTATAAAACAAAAAAATGATAAATATACTATTTATTTATTTTAATATGATTTATTTTCTTAATTTTTTATTGAAAATGATTCTCAAACCCATCTCATAAACCAAATATAACAATTGAGATTGATTCCCAAAAAACAAACCCATACTCATTCCCTCTACTATCAAACTCATACCTATAGTGATTCCCGACAGTTAAACCAAATGCTCCTTGATATTCTTGATATTTATCATTAGCACATGCATATATAATACCTTGATTTTTTTTTTTACTTTCAATTTTTTATAAAAAGATATAAAATGTTGAAGCTTAAATGCACCAGAATGTAACTTTATATTAGTATTACAGTTTAAATTATGCATAACATATATATATATATATATATATATATATATATATATAAGAAAATTAGATGGATATAATAACTTCTCTTGAAAATTCTTTTTAATACAATGAAGTCTCATAAAAACTTTGTTGTTGCCATTTTAAGGTAATTTTATATTTTGAAAGATTCAATGCTTAAAATCAGTTTATTATAAATAAAACTGAATCAACAATAGTCATCTATAAAAATCAATTATTTGCCCCCTACTTAGGGTAGCAATGAAAGTATTTTACATATGACAAAGAGATCACGAGAAGAAAAGAAATCAATTATTCGTCCACTACTTGGGTGTAGTTGTGAAAGCACATTACCTATGATAGGGTGAGTAAAACCATACATAAACCGTCAATCCGAACCGAACTGAACCGTCGGGTTTCAAGCAATTTGTGTCGGTTTGAAAATACATGCAATTTCGATTCGGGTTGGATTTTAGAAAATTTTTGGGTTATCGATATGGTTCGATTTGGGTTCGGTTATAACCGAACCGCAATCCATATACCTATGTAAAATATTAAATATTTTGTATTTATTAATATTACTATATATTCTATATCTAAATAAATTATAATTTTTATATTTTACCAAATGCAGAATACAAAGTTACAAACCCAAGTTAGTAGTTACCCAACGAAACCCTACTCCAGACTCCCTCGCTCAATCACTCACCCTCAGGCCTTAGCCCCTCACTTCACGCATGCCGCCCAATTTGTCCCGGCCCTTGCTCAATCCCTCACCGCTACTCAGCCTCTCACGCACGTCGCTCTTTCTGTCTCGGCTCACCATCCCTGTCGTCTCACACTGCTCGCCAGTCGCCAACTTGCAGCCTCGCGGCCCTCGTTCAATCCCTACTCAGCCCCTCTCACATATTTTTTTTTTATTGTGATTTTGAGATTTTTTTGATATTTTTTGGGTTTTTTTTTCCTCCAAACCTATTCCCTCTAAGACATTTTTGTCTACCGGTGGTACCTCCGTAGTCAATCGCGACTATAAATTATGGGGTGCTCAAGATCAGTTACTCCTTAAGGTTAACATTTTCACTATAATTAAGCAAGTCATTTCGATTCACTTTCGAATTAATCTAAAAATAAATAGTTCGGGTTCGGGTTGGTGTGTAACGTGTTACTATCAGTTCGCTACTCGACACGCTTACTCAAACTCGACTCAATTGTCACCCCTATGACTACCAACACACTTTACCACCAATTATTATCTATATCATAAACATATTTAGATGTTGTCTTATGCTCTTTCATTTTTTTTCACTCTTATTAATATCACTAATGTTAACTATTTATATAAATGAAATATAAATTTATTATGAATAAGTTTTATAGTACATGTTGGTATAATGCACTATATTTTTTGAGTTTGATATTGTATTATATTAGAAGAAGTGTAAATATATGAAAATAAATCATATTCATTATCCAAAAATTCTAATTTTGTGATTAAAATAATGATTAAAATTGTGTGAACTACCTAATTTTGTGATATTATTTCCACTTTTAAAATACAATTATAAAGAATAAATTATGAGTTCAAATAATACAATTGTGATTTGAAGGAGTTGATTGAATATATTTTCCATTGACTTGTGAGTGTGAATTTGTGACTTCATTTTAACGAATTTTTTAATTTATTTACTCACAGATTTTAATTAAGTCAACAAAATAAATAAATTTTTTTCGGTCTTTTCATCTGTCATTTTATTTTTTGCTATTTCATTTGTAATTTTATTATTTGCTATCTTTTTGGTTACATTTGTGATTTCATTATTTGTTATTTCTTTTGCTATTTTATTTGCTACTTCGCTTGTGATTTCATTCTTGCTATTTCTTTTATTATTTTGTTTGTTACCTTGTTTGCTACTTCGTTGGTTATAATAATTTCATTTTTTATTTGTTATTAAATCAGTTCGCTACTTGACACGTTAACCCAAACCCGACTCAGTTGCCACCCCTATGACTTATTGCAATAAATTTTTTACATATTGTAACTATTTATATAAAGGATCCAATCTTATTAATATCACTTATTGTAATAATTTTTTTTACTTACTGTAACTATTTATATAAAGGATCCAATCATATTAATATCACTTATTATAATAAATTTTTTTACTTATTGTAACTTTTTATATAAAGGAGATATAAGTTTAATATGAATAAGAGTTACTATAGATAAATCTCATTCGATGCTTCTTGAAATCCAAATTATCCACAAATTGAACATTTTTTTTCATTTGTAAGGTTTATGTGTAGAAATTGATACTAAAAAAAGTCTAGCTACAAATACAAATTAAAAGGATATAAACTAAATTAAATAAATATAAAAATACATCAATAAAATAATGACTGACAACCCAACTCTAACAAAAACTAAAAATGACAATAGTTAGCTATGGGAATTCGATTTGATGAGTATATAAACTAATATTGCTATAAGAGAAATTAAATGAAATAATCACTAATTGAATTTTCATTTAATTATGAATTATATATATTAAATATTTTGTTATATTGAGTTGTACGATATTTAGGAAAAAACTTGAAAAATGGAATGAATTAGCAAATGGAACTCAACTATATATACGTTAAACATAACTTTCAAGAAATTAATGTCAAATTGAACTTTACTAATCAACTCGGCAACTAATTATGATAATTAGTGATTAATATATAATTGTTGAAATATTATATACGTACAAATCAATTTTTATAGTTTATAAATTCATTATTTTCTATCGAATAAATTCATTATTTCCATTATTCTCCTATCGAATAAAATGAGTTGAGAATTTCGATAAGTTCTAAATAATTAATATTTCTATATTTATATAATATTATTTTAGAGAGTTCTGTTAGGGAAGAATTTTCTTTTTCTAGGGTTTTGCTTTAGGTGTAGATATAGATAAAGATTTGGATAATGAATTTTAATGTCATAGAATTAATTTATTTTTAAAAAAGCTGAATAGATGTTCTTTTAATTTTAATTGAAATTTTGTTGAAAATATTTAAATTATCATATATTAACTGAATAAAATTTATTATTGTGATTTTTCTAAAGTACACCTGTATTTATCTATTTATCTTTTGCTGTTGAATTCTACGTATTAAATTAATGAGATTGACCTTTTTTACATTTATTTTAGAATTATTTTTGGAAACTTTAAAGGAGCGAGAAAAAAATGTTTTGTGAACATAATTGATCCTGACTAAAATCAATTTATTACTCCATGGAGGGTCTCACAGTTACAGTGAGCAGGAGGCAAAGTAGCAACCCAAAAAATATTAAAGCCGTAGCCAATGAAAAATAAATCCGCACTATACTCATTTCAGCCATAGCCAATGAAAAACAAATCCACACTACACTCATTCCAGATAAATTCTCACAAATAAATCAAACAATATATTCATTATTCAATTCAACTAATATACAAATGTAAATGAGTTGAATAAAATATGTTAAT
>JAPKLW010000557.1:19325-46944 GCA_026898455.1 Plectranthus barbatus | reverse complement strand
CTTCATATACATGTCACCATCACGCTACACACACGCTGCTACACTCTTTGAATTTTCCTTCCCCTAATTATGTATCTTTTGAATACTGTTATTTAAATCTTGACTCGAAGTACTTATGTTGAATACTTTTATATTTAAATTAAGATAAAGTCTTCCGATTATTATTTCTTGAAGTGTGTTTGACAAAACCTGAAACATCAATGTAACGTGGCCCCAAATTGGGAAGGTCAGTTGGGGGCATTACATGTGTAGACAAAACATTCTGAATGCTAACGGATGCAATATCCGCTTCAAGGGACATTTAAAAACTTTATACAAAGAATGTGTTTACTTCATTGTTATCCAGTGAAAAACACAATGAAATCAACAAATATAAGCTTACAATGAGATGATGTACAAGTTACAGAAATCCCTCATTCTGTTTCAAAACTATATAGTACTAGCAGCCACTTATCATTCTAACACACAACTGAGATTCCTCGGATTAAGAATGATGATCTTCACGAAGCATTGTAGCAGTCAGGTGATTTTGTTCATGGAAGAATCCTCGTTTCCTACAACACGTTTTTCTCCAGAATTACTAAGATGTAACCCTCATTCACCTGATTCACACATCATGTCGAAATGTAAGACGGTACTCAATTTAATGGCAATAAGACGTCATTCTGATCTAAAACACATGCATATATGTTAGCCTGGCTAATTAGGTATGTTACAAGCTGGAGCCTAATGCCAAAGATTCTTCTATACAACAAACAAGATTGGGAATGAATGATGGCTGAATCATATGTGCAAATGGCAATGTTTCGACCAAGATTAGGTATTGTCACAGGAATATGGGCACTGAAAAGCAACCAAGTTCTTAATGTAACCTTATTCAGGTAAGTTGAACGTTCAATCTCTATGGACAAATCCTCATAACATCTATTAAGAGAGGATTTTTTTTATACTAGATTTAATCATACAAGCAAAGATAGAAAATGTTGGGAAAACAATGACAGAAAGTTAGTCTATATAATTGGGATGGAGAGTATCAAATATAGCATTCAAAACTTCGTCCCAATATGAAACAGATGAGAGCTCCAGTTCACTGTTAAGGCATCAATTGTGTGGTGAAGAGAGGTGAGAGGGGGGTCGACAGAAACAAAGATCAAGGAAATAGCCCACACATTCATGTCAGTGACACAGGATGCCTACGTGATAGGATAACATTCTGAATCACCATTAAGTTCTTTCCCATAGCTCTACCAGTTTCCCTATCTGTTTCTTGCAAGGTTTCTAAGAAAAGGTTCGACATTGAGAATAAAAGGTGAGCATTAAATTTTTTTTAAGAAATCAACAATGAAATGTACATGGTTACCTCAGAGATACTCCTACACTTGGTATTCGCCCACATGCATCCACTTTGTAGATGACCACTTATTCCCTTTGATGACTGGACAGCCGCCTGGAATAAATAACAGAGCCCCATAAAATCAGAAACTAAAAACTAAAACCAACAAATAAAATCAGGGCTCGAGCACAAATCTTGCCTAAAACTTAGGAAGAAAATCTCTACTTCATGATAATTCAGCATGAGATCAGAAGTCTCCATCTTGAAAACAAAACAATAGGAGGCCGTCCTGTCACTCTGTCAGTTAGTTTTGGGATTGTATTCACTGACGTGCATCCATTTTGTAGATGACCACTTATTCCCTATGATGACAGGACAGCCTCCTGAAATCAAACAACATAGCCCCACAAAATATGAAACTAAATTAAAATCAAATGAATTCTCTCAGAGAAACCAAAGGCTAAAATGTAAGAATTGCCTAAAACTAAGGAAGAATATCTTGACTTTAGTCAGCATGAAAATACAGCATGAGACCAGAAGTCTACATCTCCAATCCAGCATGAACAGGAGACCATCCTGTCAATTAGTTTCCAACATTGTATTCAGTCTCAAACCCGCTTGTAGATGACAACATATTCCTTTTGATGATAGAACAGCCTCCAGGAATCAAATAACCCAGCCCCATACATAAAGCATAGACAAAAAATAGATGCCAAATAAATGAGTAGAAAAGAAGGATGAAAAAAACAATCCTTGACTAAAAATTGGGAAGAATATCTCTACTTCAAGATAAATCCAAAATAAGAAAAGCATACTCAATGTTTAATGCAACATAAACTCGATTATACATGCATCATACTTCTGAAAGGTTTCTAATCTCTTTGTCGTTCTCTCTTCTTTTTTTGTCAATGTTCAATGTAACAGGAAAGAAAGATGCATTATAACATGCATTATATTTCAGTAGAATAGATGAGCAGGAAAGGATTCTCATCCTTTCGCCATAGCTCTTTCAGCTATTTCCTCGACCCAGTTCTAACCTCTTGATTCTTCAGGATGAAGTTAAAAAAACAAAGGGATCAATGTAATGAAAATCACAAGTGGACACAAATGCAACTCACCGTGTAAACTAGATGGATCTAGACTAGCATCAGGGCGCATACTCCAGAAAAGTAGTGCATCACCCATCTTTGGTTTGACAGCCAAACCTCTTTTACCACACTCTGACAAACCTTGTGTAGAGCTAAAGTTGCCCTTGGCAGCAGGGAAGATTGTTTCACCGCCTTCTTCGACATCTGACCTACATTAGGAACCTTAATTGATAAAGTAACCATAAATATATCAGACTCTGGGCAAAACAATACTCTAAAAATGTACTCACAGATACATAAGTACTGTAGCTATGCGTTGACCCCCATTTTTTGTGTTGAATTCATCAAGAAAGTAATCATAGTGAGGCTCATACTTTTGCCCAACTTCATAGTGCAACACTTGCAGGCCTTCTCCATGCTCTGTAAATCAAATCTAAAGATCGTCAAGCTAAAGTTTTGAGGAGTATCATAACAGGAATAGTAAGAAGAGACAAAATGAAAGAAGAAAAAATACTTCTGATAATGGATTAACATTTTTTGTAGCATTTAACTTTTCCATATACAACTTTACTATAGACAAAAAACACTTGGGTAGAAATTAATTATAGACCATTATTGTAATCAAATAGTGTTTAAAAACTTGACAAAGAAAGATGAATTGAACAAACGAATGAGAAAAAATATCAATGAAAACAAGCTGACAAGATGTAAGAAATGAATCAGGATTCGAAAAAGCCTACCAAGCTGTAAGGCAACTGAAAATATTATTCTTGCCACCTAATCATATTGCTACAGCTCACATTAAATCTGGAGCAAATATGCTATTATCTAAAAAATCCACCTAATTGAGAGGTTCTTCTATTATTAATCAAGCTAATTATCAGTTATCCAATCCAACAGATAGGCTTTGCCAGGAATGCAAACAAAAGAAAAGAGTATTTCAATCTCTGTATAACATACCTACAGGAATGAAAGCATAGTCAGCTATTCTCTTTTCAATGTCTCTAACAACTTTATCCCGACCTCTCCTCAAGAACATTCCAGAACTTGTACGGACCCTAAACATGATACTAGTTCTTCAGGTGACATTAATATAAAGAAGTAGATTTCCAAGATGAAATACAATAAAGAAGAAAGAAATTAATGAAGTCAGATGCACCAACCGGCTATCTTTACTCTTTCCAGTCTTACTATCAACCACTGTTGACTTTGCCATGTGGGGTTTAGCAAGATTGATCAGATATTCACATTCTTCCTTAGACTGCAGTTTCCAGAAGAAACTTCAGCATTGGAAAGTGTTACTTGAAATGGATGGCTAAGTAAAATTAAGCATGATGGAAAAATTAATCCCAATCTAAGGTCCTAATTGGCCTTCTCAGACTAGCACTCATCAAATAAAATATGACCATAGAAGTAACAAATAATTTTTAGGTGGAAAGCAGAACAATAAAAGACTTCATCAAAACTAACTTTGGTAAAGTAGTATGTGTGTTGTCCACCATACATTCACATGCCATTTGATTCCAGATCAATCGAGAGGTTTTGATGTCAAAATAACACCTTCCTATCAACTGCTAATTGAGCATAAAAATGAATAAAAAAACTGTTATTGCATTATATTCTGCAGAACTTTGTTTTAATAAAAAGAGCACAAACAAGCCCCACTTAATTCTTCCTCTCATGAGAAGTACAGACACATGTGGTCCAAGGTGGAATGGTATTCAGGCTTCTAATGTAACTGAGGGCCATAATCACAAGAAATAATTCTTAATCAAAGAAAAGGAAAAAGAACGAGATTCAGTTGCTCCTTCTAAGAGATTTAAGACAGTTTCCTGAGTGTTCCTTTTTTAAAGGACAAAGGTGTACATCATACATCTATGGCAAACTTTAAACAACTTACAAGATCGATGAGCTAAGATTTACAAAACAATGAAATCAACAAAGAAACAGCAGCACATACATAATCAAGCAATATCCGTAAAAAGAGTTAACAATTGTAGCTCGAGCACACATATCACTCCCTTAAACAATTGATCATGGAAAAACAAGTGATGCCATAGACTCAGAACCAAAAATATCATGCAAAAACAATATAGAAACAGAATTTAAACTGAACCACTACAATCCCTATTTACAAATATTATCAAACGCAAACATGAAAAATAAGACAAAACATTAAACCAGAAGAAAAGGCAGCCGATAATAAAAGCTCACCAAAAAGTTATGATACAAGAAAGCCCTAGGCTCCCAAGAAAGGATCTCCGACCACTGTTCCCCTCTCTTCCCCAATCCACTTCCTTCGCTTTTTCTGCAATCAACAAATAATTAGAAACTAATGCACATAAATAAACACATGAAAATCACCCTAACACACAAAAAAAAAAAAAAAAAAAAAAAAAAAAAACTTTACAAGTCTAGTTTCAAGCGTTTCAATTTGATGTGATCACCGATCGAAGAGACATCTACGTCGGAGGCAATGGGGAGAGAGAGAATTCCAAGACCGAGAAGCATCAACAAGACGAGTGTGAGCATTAACAGCATCGAGAGCACCAAAACTAACGTAGAGGATCTCTTTCCCTGGTGACGATGACCCCGCGCCTTCGCCATTCTCGAATTCTGTGAACTGAAATCGAATTGAACCCTAAACTAATGGTAAATGATGATCCTCGGAATTTCTCCTGGCTGGCTGTGCGATTGTGTGTGTTTTATTAGTCTGAAAATATAAATATTTCCAGATTGGAATTAATTATACCAAAGCGGGCTCCGTACTTTGTCTTTGACTAGTTGCGGGGCATTTTTGAGCTTCTAGTCGGTGATTGAGTAGTTGTTTTGTTTCCACATTTTCTCTTACTTTTTTATAAAACTGAATTTAATTACCATCAATTTAAAATCCAAAACATAAATTATCAATTTCAGAGTTGAAAATTTCAAATGTTCAGATTATAAAATTTTCAATTTATGATATCAATATTAGATCATAGAATGAGAATCTCAAGATATTTGAGGTGCTTTTTCTATTCTGTAATTAAAGTATCTTTTAGATTTTATATTGATAATACTCTTATTTTACATTCTAATATTTTATTCACTTTGAACTCATACATTGTACGCAAATATTTGATGCCTTATGCTCAAATTCTTTTTATGTCTTATTTTATAATCTATATCTATATATATACTAAAGGGGAGAAATAGTTATCAAAAACAGGGAGTAGAATTTTTTTTCATTTATTTTATTTTTTAAATACACTGTAGTTAACTAATTAGTTATTAATGAATACAAATCTATAAATATATTAAAGTATAGTAAAAAAACACTATCCCAACCAAAACTTATTTACATAATTTTTTTAATTTATTTTATTAGAATTTAAATATTCCCTCTATCTCTCCTATTAGTCCCAAAGGGATGCACACAAACCAAGAGAGTATAATTCAATAATTTAATAATGCATTAAAAAACAATTAAAAAGTGTTAGTGGAAACAGAAAATTACTAAAAGGGCAGGGATGCAAAAAAAAAAGAGGGAAATCTGCCATCAAACATATTTGGTGGCAAATTTCAAATCCCACAAATTACAATTCAAATTTTGCAGCTGCCACAAGATAGGATTTTCTATATAACAGACTTAAGCAAAGAATTTAAACATTTCACAAGTTTGACAACCAAATGGGGGCAAAAAAAGATGTTCAAGATTCAAAAAAAGAGGAGATCATGCAGTTCTTGCTGGTGAACTGCATAGATGGGAAGCCTGGAAGGGGCAAGATAAATGAAGCAGCTTCAACCTTCAAAGTGTGCAGGAAGAGAGTTTCAAAGATATGGAAAACTGCAAAAAGGCAAAGAGAAAGAGGTGAAATAATGCATGTTGTGGGCAAGAGATTCAGTAGAATCCAACAAGTAAAACATCAGGTAAACTTTGATCAAATTGCTCAAGTACATTATAAAAAAAGAGGAACAATTAGAGCATTAGCAAACAGTTTAAATGTTCCTAAATCTGTGGTGGGAAGATGAGCTAAATCACATCTGATCAAAGCACACACTAATGCAATTAAGCCAACTTTGACAGCTCCAAACAAATTGTCTAGGTTGAGTTTCAGTTTGCAAGCTATAGAATATGACAATGCATTGAACATCCTAAGATTTAAGCCCATGGAGAATGTCATTCATATTGATGAAAAATGGTTTTATTTAACCAAAACGACACACAGATACTACATCACTGAATCAGAACAAGAAATACACAGAACATGCAAAAGCAAAAAATTCATACCAAAGGTTATGTTCATGCGTGCTGTGTGTCGGCCAGTATTTCAGAGGAAGTCAATCTTGTTTTTGATGGTAAAATAGGCATTTGGCCATTCACTGAAGAGTTGAAGGCTAAAAGAAACAGCAAGAAGAGGGCTGCAGGAACTATGGAGACTAAGCCAATAATTTCAATCACTAAGCAAGTGATAAAGGATTGCTTAATCAATCAGGTAAAGAGTATGGATTTTTTTAATTGTCATGCATGTAAGAGTTTTTGTAATGCAAATCATGTTTTTGTTTCCTAGTTTTCATGCTACTAACTTAAATTAATGTCTAACATTCAGATTGTACCAACAATAAAAGCAAAATAGTCTGCATGTTTAAGTAAGACAATCTACATACAGCAGGACAATGCAAGGCCACATATCAACAATTCAGACCAAGAGTTTCAAGCAATAGCACACTCTGATGGATTTAACATATCATTAGTGCAACAACCACCAAATAGTCCCGATTGTAATATCAATGATTTGGGATTTTTCAAAGCTATTTAAAGTCTGCAACAACAACATGCGTGCAGGGATGCAAATGATTTAGTTAATGCAGTGTTAAGCAACTACAATAGTCTTGAAGCAATGACACTAAACAAGGTTTTCTTATCATTACAGTGTTGTTTACAGGAAATTATGAAAGTGAAGGGATGCAACAACTACAAGCTTCCATATATGAAGAAGAATTCATTATTACTGCACAATGAATTACCAACAAATTTACAAATACCCAATGAATTGGTGAAAGAGAGCATTCAGTTCTTAATTGATGCAGGGCATACAGATGGATTACAGAGGCTTATTTATGAGCTAGGGATGCAAGGTTAACATAAACGAATGTGGGGCTGCAAGGTGAAGACATCTTTGACAGTAATTTGGGTTGCTTTTTTTGTAAAGCTTACACATAAGTGTTGTTTTTGTAAAGATTTAAGTGCATAGTCAGGATAGACATGCATGTGATTTTTGTAATGCATGCATCCTAAGAAAAAATGAAAGAGCATATTCAATCTAATGCATTATGCTATAGCTTGCAAATCTGAAATGTTAACCTAAGAATTGAATGAAACCACTTCAAAGCTTCTTAAAACACATTTCACATGAAATTATCAACAATGTGTTTCTTTTTTTATAAAGTGTGTGCCCAATTTTTTTTCATCCTCTCAGATCAATAGCATCATAATCCCACAACAGGTAAATGTTTCAACCAAACAACAACCATTTAACATGCAAACCAACAAGCAACAACCATCAAACATAACAGAACCAACAACCATTAACAGCAATCAAACAGAGTCAATAGAGCCAACATGCAAACCAACAACCAAACCAACCGAACTAACAGACCCAACAACCAAACCAACAACCATTTAACAACAATCAAACAGAGCCAATAGAGCCAACATGCAAACCAACAGCCAAACCAACCGAACCAACAGACCCAACAACCAAACCAACAAAACCAACAACCACATCCATCAAAGAAATCAAACAGAGCCGAGAATGCGAAATAAAAAGAACCAAATGAGAGAAATCATCGGATATTAGGGAAATATATTTCCCAAAATATGCGAACCACAACCTCCAACTCCTCCCTCAAACATGTCTTCAATTGCCGGCCTAGCCCTCTCCGAGTTGTAAGGACCGCTCAGACACCCTCCCTCAGTTGAAGTAGAGAGTTTGGCCATCCACGCCTCCAAGCCACCGGTGGCAATGACCCCCTCAGTACATGACACCGACGGTGAGAACGAGCTATCGGCCATCCACGACTCTGTGACACCGGCGGTGTGAAGGGACAAATGCGAAAAAGGGGGATATTTAGAAAAGGACATAATAGAGCAAAGACTCAGGGAGCCGTTGGTAAAAAGGACGTCACCTGCACGGTCGACTGGCGGTGAGGGCAACAACAGTTCAACGGCCAGAGGGGAAGCAGGGGGCACGGTTGTCGTTGCCTGCACGGTTGGTTGGCCCAGCCCACTCCATTGTGAACGCTCCGCTCAGAGATCCGCCATCTTCATGGATGTTGTCGGCCTTCCCCACCTCCAAGCCCCCGACGACAACAAGACCAACCTCTGCGAAGAAGAGACGAAGCTGTCGTCGCCTGCATAGGTGGCTGGCGGTGAGGGGACAATCTCAGAAAATGAGAGAAACGAACAGGGACTCAACGAGCTGTCAGGGTAGAGCTCGTCACCGGCACAAGCGACTGGCGGCGGGGGAGACAGAGAAGGAACTGTCAAAGGACTCGTTGGCTCATCATCGTGGAATTTAGGCGAAGCAGATGCTGAAAAAATTGAATGGTTCATCATCGCGACACAAAGAAGCAGCGGCGGCACTGAGAGGAACAATCGGAGTGGAGAAAAAGAGGGGCGAGAGAGAAGGAATGGGTGCGGCGGGATCGCAGAGGGCGAGAGAGAATTAGGGTTGGGGTGGATATGATCGAATGAATTGGGCAATGGGTATAGGTGCGGCAGGGGTAAGGGGGGTCTTTTGGTTTAGGGTTGGGGGTAGTTTACTAAATGTAATTTTAAGTTATTAAAATTAAATAAATTAAATTGTTATTTTATTAATTTTTATTGCCAAAAAAGGAAACGGGACTAATAGGTTGGGATGGACCAAAACGGCAAATGAGACTAATAGCGCGGGACGGAGGGAGTATACAATAAATAATAATAATATAATAAAATTATATTTACCATTTTTTCTTTAAAATATTATCTCAATTTTATTATATTAACTATTTTTAAAAAAAAATAATATAATAGGACTAATATTTAAATCAAATTTCATAGACTCTACATTTGACATACTTCTTTTAATTATATATATATATATATATATATATATATATATATATGTATAATATAAATTATTAAATATAATATTGATAAATAAGAATTAAATATATTTAAAAAGAATCGCTAAAAATGTTAAACTATATAACATTGTTAATTACTCCATCTTAAGATCATAAAATAAGACATCATATATTTGATACGCACACAACACATGTGTAAATCTGGATCTATATCGATATAATATATTAAAGGAGAATAGTAGCTTATTAACTGTTCGGTCAAAAATACAAATTAATTTTTATTTTTATTATTTATTCTATTGTGACATAGAAATATAATAAAATATAGCAAAATCATTTTTCTCACTTTTTCATTAAAATATTAAATTTCACGAATTAATTATATTTACTATTTTATTAATAATATAAATATAATATATTTTATGTGATAATATTTAAATCAAATCTCATATACTTTGTGTTTGATATACTTCGTTTTATTTTTTTTTATTAATTTTCATATATAATTTGACATATAATATAGAAAATAGTTGTTGGTCCGAGATCAGAGTACGTGTGATGTGCTGCGGAAGTATTAATACAGTTAAATGCACTCTAATTATGAGCAGTTCAATTTCTAATCAACACAGTTTTTGCTTAACAGTTTTAGAAACATAATTTATGTTAGCCAACAGATTAGGTTAACAGTTTTAAAGGTATGAGCAGTTAACAGTTTATACACTTCAACACTTACAGGATAAATGTTGAAGGTTTCAAGATATAATTGAAAACTGTAAAGTACGTAAAGTAAGTAAAGCTGTAAACGACACAGGATATTTATAGTGGTTCGGAGCCTTAAGTCCTACATTCACTCTTTGGATATCTGATCCGGTAATTCACTAAGTTATGAAGATACAATTCTCACGATCTATAGCCAGTTGCTGTAGAAACCTCCATCCACAGCACAATGGATCACTCGCTCAGGCAGTTGTACTTCACTCCTTCTTCAGTCCGTCGAAGGCTCTGCATCTTCTCTGTGGACCGGCTCGAAGTTGGACCGAGGACAAACCTCCCTTTTCCTTCTCCGGTTGGTTGGATGGTTGAGTTCCTCCCAGAACGTACACAGTTTGGCAGTTGCATGTAATAACCTTCTCTTCCTTTGCAAGAGCAGGCTGCTGTGTTCTTACTAGAAAAGTAGGAACACCAAGAAAGTGGATTAAGTCAGCTGACTTAATCCTTGTGTACCCAAGTTCACACGGTGAATCTCGAAGGACTCTTTGAGCAGTAAATGCCTCGTGTTCAATTAATGAACCACAGAGTTAATGCCTTCTTGCTTGAGAGCTTTAAATGCTTTCAGCGCTAATTTCTGCAGATAGGCAAGAATAAATGTGTCGAGATTTAAAGATGCAAAGGTTTTTCTGTCTCTGTTGTTCCAGCTATTTATAGGTGGGAAACCAGAAAATAGTCGGTAGAGACATTGAGAAGGATGTCCAATCATAGTCCATCCTTCTCTGAAAAAGTCGCTTGCCTCTCTGCTTTTTCTGCTACAACGTCCTCCTTTTCTAAGCAATTTGTACTTGTTGTGTCAGACGCTGAACAACATTGTACGCCAGTCGCAGCTGAGTATCTGTCTGTCTTTTATCATTGACTTCCTTGAAGCTCTCCTGCGACTTGTTCGACATCTTGCTATGTACGCATTCCTTGATGCGAAACTGTCTTGGTCTGAAACTGTGAGCGTCTCTCAACAGTTTCTATGTGAAGACTATGTCCACAGTTTTCTTGAGTATCTAAGCCTTGATAGGACAACCTGTCTGCGCAGTTTTTGTGACCTTTGCTCTGCTCTGCTTGTCTTCGTCTTGTATGTTTGACAGTTATCTCGTCTGAATGACATCTTCTTCAAAACTATTCCACAGTTTTGATGGTTTCCTTCTTCCTAGACTATTACAACTCGATCATCCTATACAAGGATTACATGAGGTAATAACTCTAAGGCCTAGACTTTGGTATAAAGTTTTGACACATCAAAACATCAAATTAAGGTGGGATTTCTACATCAATACCTAACAATAGTTTATATTATATTATATTAAATATAATATTTATGAATAAAAATTAAATATACATAAACATAATTGCTAAAAATGTTAAGATATATAACTTTGTTAATTATATATAATATTATAAAATAAAACACTATATATTTAATTAGCGCATCACGCAGATGCAAATCTAGTTTATATTAAATGCTTACATTTAATCAAGCAATGAACTTTCAATTGAATAATTCCTCCATCATCTAAACGAATTGAACCAAAAGTTGAAGATAAGTAAGACAATTATACAAAATTACCTAATGAGCAACAACAACTGATCATGTGCATATTTTTCAGCCAAAAAATTTGTCGAACATCTGGTACACAATAATTAGTGTCACAAATTATATGTCAAACATGTGGTGCACACAATCTCCAGCAACCAGTCGATGCTCCAGACATCAAACATATTGTCTGGAGCAAGAGATGAAACCAAACAAAACATATATCATTTGTTTGTGTATATGATCCATATCATGAAAGGGATCAAATGCCAATGCAAAATGAAAAAAATAACATGAAAGAAAGAGAGAGTCTTGAACATAGTGGAGTGACAGGAAAGAATAAGAAGGGGGTGGAGAGAAATGACGGTAGGCGGAACAGGAGATCCAAGCGAGGCACTGTCGGCGTCGACGATGAGGAGTAGAGTAGGCACTGGAAGGAAGGGACATGAGGTTTGAGAAATATTGTTAAAAATAAAAATATTAATTAAAAAATCCAAATTATAATATATGGATATGGTTAAATCAGTCAACCCCCAATTATGAAACATATACTAGAAGACAATTGGAGCAAGAAAATGCTTCTAAACAACCAAATCCATCCATAAATTTAATTATCAACAACTTAAGCAACATATTGAATCAAAAAGTAACATTCCATTACATATATGAACAAAACAATTCATACATGGTGTCAAATTATACACAAAAGGTGCAGGAGCCCCGCAGACGACTGCTGCTGGTAAAATTGGTGAGGGCAGCCAGGTGAGCCCATACAACACGTAAATGTAGTCTACCAAGATTCGCGCTGCCAACCGCCGGTTCATCACCACCAATCGAATGAATGCCAGCATCATCACCAGACTATCAGAACCCGCCTGATTGCACTTCCCATCGCCGCCGCCCGCTTCCTTCACCACCTTCTCCAGCCGGCCTCAAAGTCCAATTCCATAAGAAATCGGCTTCAAGTCGTACACATGCCTCTCTCAGCAGTATAACAAATCCCTCCAAATCCTCCGGCAATGGCCTCCCGGTCATGATCTTGATCAAATAATCGAAATCGTAGAGGACGTGAAAAGTGATCCACACCCTATCTCCCGATCCCAGACCCACTAAACCCGACATACGCGCAAATAAGTGAGCGAATTCACTTGCACTAATGCCTTCACACCTGTTTCTTGAACAATCGATCCCCTTCCTCTGAAGTAGAGCGATGGAATCTGGATCATACAGGTCTTGCTCCTGATCAAAATCTCCAAAGTTGAACTCCCAAGTGTACCGGCATACGGAGTCGGAGAGGGTGAGTCCCGGTTGGATTATTTAGGTGGCGTCAATGTTCATCTTCATCAGGCGGAAGTGTTCACCCGGAAACATAGTCGACACCAGTTTCGTAGCCTTGAAGACGGTGCTGGGAAACTCGGTATCAATCAAAACATAACCGCATGAACTGGAAATCTGGCTTATTTCTTCAACTACATTTGCTCCCACACCTGCCTAACCACAACCTCCATCTTTTTTCTTTAGAATTCTTTTCTCTCTTGTTTTCCCTCTCGATTCTTTTATCTCTCTCTTTTTTTCCTTCCTTCTAGTTATCTGCTATTTTAAATATTTAATCTGAGTTCTTGAATATATTGGACTATATTTTATTCCATCGTTGTTGATACTGTGTTATATATGGAACTAGATTTCCAAATTATAATATATGGATATGGTTAAATCAGTCAACCCCCAATTATGAAACATATACTAGCAGACAATTGGAGCAAGAACATGCTTCTAAACAACCAAATCCATCCATAAATTTAATTACCAACAACATAAGCTATTGAATTAAAACGCAACATTCGATTAATTAATTCAATACATATATGAACAAAACAATTCGTACATGGTGTCAAATAATACACAAAAGGTGCAGGAGCCCTACAGACGACTGCTACAGGTAAAATTGGTGAGGGCAGCCAGGTGAGTCCATACAGCACGTAAATGTAGTCTACCAAGATTCGCGCTGCCAACAGCCGGTTCATCACCACCAATCGAATGAATGCCTGCATCATCACCAGACCGTCGGAACTCGCCTGATGGCACTTCCCATCGCAGCCGCCTTCGCCACCTCCTCCAGCCCGCCTCGCAGTCCAATTCCATGAGGAATTGACTTCAAGTCGTACACATTCCTCTCTCAACAGTATAACAAATCCCTCCAAATCCTCCAGAAATGGCCTCCCGGTCATGATCTTGATCAGATAACCGAAATTGTAGAGGCTGTGAATAGTGATCCACGCCCTATCCCCGATCCCGGACCCACTAAACTCGACATACGCGCAAATAAGTGACTGAATTCACTTACGTTAATGCCTTCGCACCTATTTCTTAAAAAGTCGATCCCCTGCCTTTGAAATAGAGCTATGGAATCTGGATTATACAGGTCTAGCTCCTGATCAAAATCTCCAAAGTTGAACTCCCAAGTGTTGGGAAATCTGTCTAAGGTTTCCTCCCCCAGTAGCTTACTTGTTTAGATTATAGTTTTGGTGGATCAAATCCTAAGTCCTACCAGCGTCAGTTGTCTCTACATAGCTCTAGTCTTAAATGTAAAAGTCCTGTTTAGACCTTTGAGTTGTAAGTCGCAGCTGATCAAGACTCATGCTGACACTGTTCACCAGCATGAGAAACGCTTACCACTGGCTACTATTCACCAGTCGGGAAAAGTTTCATCAGCAGGCGGCTGACAAAGACTCGTGCTGACACTGTTCACCAGCATGAGAAGCGCTTATGACTGGGTACTGTTCACCAGTTGGGAAGGATTTCATCAGCAGGCGGCTGACAAATCTTACCAGCAGAATACGTGTTCTTGCTTACACTATTCACCAGCGGTAATTTCACCAGTCATGGGAGATTCCAAGAAGAATTAACATCCAGACATTTGGTAGACTTAGATGATGCCAGGGCAAGTCACCAGCAGAGACTGTCAGCACAAGATCACCAGTATGATCTACCAGTCAGATGTTACCAGCAGAATTACAGATTCTCTCTCCCCGCGTAGTAGAGACAAAAAGAAGTTTCTCTGAGGAATCGACTGACAAAGTATGACTTTAAGGAAGGATAACTTAAAGTCTATCAGTCACAAGACGCCAGTCTTATTCCTCGGACTGACAGAAAGAGCCGTTCTGACACAAAGAGATCTGTGTCAGATAAAGCGGTCGAAGGTATGGGTCCTTTCTGGAAAAACATACCTACCACCGTCAGAAGGACATCCGAGGTCTGACACCTTTCCGGATGCGTCCAAACGGCTAGAAAGTTTGAATCGGTTCCTGCGGCTATAAATACGTCGCAACCACCAACATTCAAATTTTCCATGATTCCACTCATCTGCTCAACCACCGAAAGAACTGAAATTATTGCAAAATCGCATAAAGTACTTTCGAGGCTTTTCATAAAGCTTTCCGTGTGTTGATTTATCAAACACGAGACTTCAAGCTTTAAGCTTGTAAGTTAAAGATCTCACTTGGTGTTCTTTCTCCTTCGAGAGAGTTCACAGCAGCTCCTGTGCTTACCAGCACTTGAGTTATTACGGGCATTCTGCTGTAGAGATTGTTACGTTCTTGGGAGAACTAAAACACCTAGCTAGCTGTGGAGGTTGAAGTGACGTGCTCGCACTCCATTAGCTGAGGAGAGTTGAAGAAGGATCCAGGACCGGGAGCGGTTGATCTAGTGAACTGGTGGACGAGGCATTCACCAGCTAGAGATAGATCGTAGGAGACCTGTACCTGATTACTCTTAGTGGAATTTCCAGTGCTTCGACTGGAGAGTGGACGTAGATTGATTGATCGAACCACTATAAAAATCCTTTGTTATTTATCAGCTTTCTATCTTTCATTCATATTTTAAACCCAGCACTCAAGTGCTGGAGTATATCCTGAAACTGATATATAACTGTGCGAACAAGGCTAAATATTCTAAGTTTTGAATCACCAGCTGACAGGTCTCAGTTGTCAGCTGTGTACTGAGTAACCAGCACCAGCTGACCAGTTGCCAGTTGTCAGCTGTGTGTAAGTAGCGTGCAAGAAAACACTTAACATTATTTCCGCTGCGTAACGTTTTATACTCTGAAAAACCGGGACCAACACCAAGTGTATCGGCATGCGGAGTCGGAGAGGGTGAGTCCCAGTTGGATTATTTTGGTGGCGTCAATGTTCTTCTTCATCACATAGAAGTGGTCGCCCGAAAATATAGTCAACACCGATTTCGTAGCCTTGAAGACGGTGCCGATAAACTCGGTATCAATCGAAACATAATAGCATGAACTGGAAATCTGGCTTATCAGGCTTATTTCTTCAACCACATTGTGCTCCCACACTTGCCTAACCACAACCTCCATCTTTTTTCTTCATAATTCTTTTCTCTCTTGTTTTCCCACTCGATTCGTTTATCTCTCTTTCTCTCTTTTTTCTTTCCTTCTAATTATCTGCAATTTCAAATATTTAATATGAGTTCGTGAATATATTGGACTATATTTTATTCCATCGTTGTTGATACTGTGTTATATATGGAACTAGATTTCCAAATTATAATAAATAGATATGGTTAAATCAGTCAACCCCCAATTATGAAACATATACTAGCAGACAATTGGAGCAAAAACATGCTTCTAAACAACCAAATCCATCCATAAATTTAATTACCAACAACATAAGTAACATATTGAATCAAAAAGCAACATTCCATTAATTAATTCCATTACATATATGAACAAAACAATTCGTACATGATGTCAAATTATACACAAAAGGTGCAGGAGCCTTGCAGACGACTGCTACTGGAAAAATTGGTGAGGGCATCCAGGTGAGTCCATATAGCACGTAAATGTAGTCTACCAAGATTCGCGCTGCCACCTGCCGGTTCATCACCACCAATCGAATGAATGCCTGCATCGTCACCAGACTGTCGGAACCAGTCTGATGGCACTTCCCATCACCGCTGCCGGCCGCCTTCGCCACCTTTTCCAGCCCGCCTCGCAGTCTAATTCCATGAGCAATCGGCTTCAAGTCGTACACATGCCTCTCTCAGCAGTATAACAAATCACTCTAAATCCTCCGGCAATGGCCTCCCGGTGATACGATCCTCGCCGGAAAGATTAGATCGCAGCCCAGGAATCGAACGACAGGAAACAAACCCGATGCGGAAGCAAAAACTGAACACTGACGATGGAAGATCCAACACCTTTGGATTCGAAAACCCTCAAGTACCGTAGTCCAGAATAAATTCTCCTACGACCCAAGAAGCGAATTGACCCAACAACGAAGGATATGAATGAAGACAACACCAATGGATATGACTGTCCAATTGATTAGTCGAAATCGAAACCCTATGGAATACTAGGAATTTTGAAAGTTTGAGCTTTCAGAAATAAAGGAGAAAATCTCACAAATTTTATTAAACTAAAAACTGAACCAAAATTGTTCCATACAAGGCCTATTTATAGGCAACTCAAACCCTAAACTAATAAGGAAACTAATTTAAATAATTAAAAGGTATTAAATTCGAAATTTAACTTAAATAAGGCCTAAACATGTTGGCCCAAAATAACTAAATAAATTAAACTAAGCCCAATCATTACACATAATTAAATTAATAACTTTTGGGCCTTCGTTTAATTCTTCCAACAGCAACGATTCTTTGGCAACATTGGCAGCCCAAATATCTTTAATCAATAAGCTCAATCCAGCCCTCAAAGTCCTTGCTCGAGATCTAGTCATCGGCCCACTCGGAATGTAGACTGGATCAACTCTCACAGCTGCTACTTGGGCTCCATCATTCCCCTCCTCTTCAAGAGGATTTGTCCTCAAATCCAAGCTATCACCTACATCAAAAGGACTTAAATCAGCAACATTGAATGTAGCACTAACATCATACTCACCGGGTAAGTCCAACTTGTATGCATTATCATTCACTTTCTCCACCACTTGGAAGGGACCATCTCCTCGAGGTAACAACTTCGATCTCCGCTGCAAAGGAAACCTCTCCTTTCTCATATGCAGCCAAACCCAATCTCCAGGCTCAAACAACAACTTCTTGCGCCCTTTATTCGCCTGCTTGACATACTGCTCAGTACGACGCTCAATGTTCTGCCTAGCCTTCTCATGAATCTGCTTCACAAAATCAGCTCGTTTCTGCCCATCAAGGTTAGTAAACTCTTGCACAGGTAAATGAGATAAATCTAAAGGAGTTAAAGGATTAAACCCATACACAACCTCAAAAGGAGAAAACTGAGTAGCAGAATGAACTGAACGATTATAAGCAAACTCAACATGAGGCAAACATTCTTCCCAATTCTTAATATTCTTCTTAAGTACAGCTCTCAACAAAGCAGATAAAGTCCTATTAACTACTTCAGTTTGACCATCAGTTTGTGGATGACAAGTAGTAGAAAACAACAGTTTAGTTCCTAACTTACACCACAAAGTCTTCCAGAAGTAACTCAAGAACTTAGAATCTCTATCAGAAACAATTGTCCTAGGAATACCATGCAATCTCACAACTTCCCTAAAGAACAAATTAGCAACATGAGATGCATCATCAGATTTATGACAAGGAATAAAATGTGCCATCTTAGAAAACCTATCGACAACAACAAATATAGAATCACTACCACGCACAGTACGTGGTAATCCTAGCACAAAATCCATAGAAATATCAATCCAAGGTGCAGTAGGAGTAGACCTAGACTTAGCCTGTTTACAAGTAATGCATCTACCACAGATCTTCTCAACATCACGTTTCATGCGAGGCCAAAAGAAATGCTCATGCAACACAGCCAAAGTCTTAGCAATACCAAAATGACCCATTAAACCACCTCCATGAGACTCTAACAGCAATAACTCTCGAAGAGAACACCTAGGAATGCACAACTTATTTCTCCTAAACAGAAACCCATCATGTCTAAAATATTCACCACTAGCAGATGTCTCACATGCAGCATAAATGTCACCAAAATCCTCATCAGATGCATACAGATTCTTAATGCATTCAAACCCAAGCAACTTAGCATCTAAAGTAGAGATCAAGGCATACCTGCGAGACAGTGCATCAGCCACCACGTTTTCCTTACCTTGCTTATACTTGATGACGTAAGAAAAAGTCTCTACAAACTCCATCCATCCTGCATGCCTCTTGTTCAGCTTATGTTGCCCCTTCAGATGCTTCATCGACTCATGATCGGTGTGAATGATGAACTCCTTAGCCCACAAGTAATGCTGCCACATTTTTAAGGCTCTCACCAAGGCGTACAACTTCTTATCGTAGGTAGGATAATTCAGCGTTGCACCGTTCAGCTTCTCACTGAAGTATGCCACGGGCCTCTTCTCTTGCATCAAAACTGCACCAATACCAACCCCAGAAGCATCACATTCAATCTCAAATGTCTTAGAGAAATTAGGAAGAGATAATACCGGGGCATGGGTCAACTTGTACTTCAGCAACTCAAAAGCCTTCTCTTGCTCTTCTCCCCATCTAAACTCCACAGTCTTCTTAATCACTTCAGTTAATGGGGCTGCAATGCTGCTGAAATGGGGTACAAAACGCCTATAAAAGCTGGCAAGTCCATGAAAGCTGCGAACATCGCCAACATTCCTAGGCTGCGGCCACTCCTTGATTGCTCGAATCTTTTCTTCATCCACCTGTACTCCGTCTGCACTAACAACAAAACCCAAAAACACCAACTTATCCGTGCAAAAGATGCACTTCTTCATGTTAGCAAACAGTTTTTCCCTGCGAAGTACATCTAAAACAGATTTCAAATGTTCAAAGTGCTCATCATAACTCCTACTATAAATCAGAATGTCATCAAAATAAACCACAACAAATCTGCCAATAAAAGCTCTCAAAACGTGGTTCATAAGACGCATAAAAGTACTAGGAGCATTGGTTAAACCAAAAGGCATGACTAACCACTCATACAACCCAAGTTTGGTTTTAAAAGCAGTTTTCCACTCATCTCCCTCCTTAATTCTAATCTGATGATATCCACTTCGCAGATCTATCTTAGAAAACACACAAGCACCATATAATTCATCTAACATGTCATCTAAATGAGGAATAGGATGGCGATACTTAACCGTAATGTTGTTGATTGCTCGGCAGTCGCAGCACATCCTCATGGTCGAGTCCTTCTTGGGCACTAGCAAAACTGGAACTGCACAAGGACTCAAACTCTCCCTCACGTGCCCTTTGGCCAGCAACTCTCCAATCTGCCTCTCCAACTCCTTCGTCTCCTCCGGGCTGGTTCGGTAAGCTAGTCTATTTGGAAGGGTTGCTCCCGGCACGAAATCTATCTGATGCTCAATCCCACGAATGGGTGGCAGCCCGGCTGGGGTATCATCTAGAAAAACATCCTCAAAATCCTGCAAAAGAGAGGAAATAGAAGGGGGTAGAGAATCAGGAATGTTAGTTAAAACCATATTCTCCTTGTAGATCAGCAACACCATTGCTTTCTCCTCCTGAACCGCCCACTTCAGATCCCCAACCCTAGCTAGAAAGGATTGTTGCACCACCCCTTTCTCCTTACTACTTCGTGGCTGCATCTCATCACCCGACTCCTTCTGCAACTGGACTTGATCCTCATAGACTTGTTTAGGGGTCAGAGGAACAACTGAGATTTTTTTCTGCTTGTAGTCGAAGGAATATTTGTTCGTAAAGCCATCATGCTTCACACGCCTATCAAACTGCCACGGACGCCCCAACAGTATGTGACTCGCCTGCATAGGAATCACATCACACAACACCTCATCCTCATATTTCCCAATGCAAAACGGCACCTTGACTTGCTTCACTACTTTGATGACGCCACTATCATTCAGCCACTGCAGCTTGTATGGCCTAGGGTGCTTCATCACCTGTAACCCTAGCTTCGTCACTATCGACTGACTCGCCACATTGGTGCAGCTACCTCCATCTATAATCATGCTGCAGACCTTATTGTTGATATGACAACGTGTATGAAAGATGTTCTCCCTCTGCTCCACATCTCCGGCTGCAGGCTGTGCATTCAAAGCCCTTCTCATGACAAAATTCAGCGCTGCAGGCGCCTCAATCTCTTCTACATCTTCATCAGGATCATCCAAATCAGGCATCTCCGGGTCAGTCTCTTCATCAGTCACAATCTCTCCATCATCTCTAATCACCATGACTCTCCGATTTGGGCAATCGTTAGCAATATGCCCAAAACCCTGACACTTATAGCACTTGCGATTTCTATTACGAAAATCAGTGGTAACGGATTTACCTTGAGCTGCGGAATCTGACCTGGGCTTCACAAACGGCTTCTTCTCCCCTCGAGGCTGCTCCTCCTCCTTCTTCCACGGAGCTCGTTTAGGTGTTGAACTACTTCCAGTCTGGTATTCCCTCCAGCCTGTAGAATTCTGCCTCGAATTATTGCCGTTGCCCCTCCTCTTGAGCTGTCCCTCAATCTTGATCGCCATGTGGACCATGTCATCCAACTCAACATAATGCTGCAGCTCCACTGTATTCCGGATCTCCCAATTTAGACCAGCCAGAAACCTAGCCATTGTCGCCTCTCTATCCTCTACTACATTAGCTCGGATCATTGCCACTTCCATCTCTTTATAGTACTCATCCACACTCCGGGTACCCTGCCTCAAACTTTGCAACTTGTTATATAACTCTCGATAATAATGATTCGGCACAAAGCGCCTCCTCATAACTGCCTTCATCTCGTCCCATGTCTCTATAGGTCTCTCCCTATTTCTTCTCCTGCTACTGACCAATTGATCCCACCATACGAGGGCATAATCCGAGAACTCTACTGCAGCCAACTTTACTTTCTTCAGCTCTGAATAGTTGTGGCACTCGAACATCATCTCCACTTTCCGTTCCCATTCTAGATACAACTCGGGGTCATTCTTTCCCTGAAATGTCGGGATGTTCATCTTGATTGTCCCCAGATTGTTATCATACGACTCCTCCTCATAGTCATCGACATCCTCCTCATCATAAGGACTCCGTCTCGTATTGGAGCTTCTGCCACCTCGACCACCACGTCCTTTCCCGGCATCCCTGTGACTACCAGATGAGTCACGCCTAGTCTTTTCTGTAACTGAGGTCTCAAATTCATCCATTCGGTTATGCATAGCATTCATCTCACTTTTCAGCATCCTGGTAAATTCTGATTTCAAGGCCTCCATCATGTACTTCATTTGACTACTACTCATATTCTCATCCTCTTTCAACCCCTCAGACCCACTACTTTTAGCAGAACCACTACTTTTAGTCATACCTGCACAAAAAGGTTAGATAGAAAGATAATAAGAAGGACCTCACCACCTCACGTACACTCGTGTATCACTCAGTTATGTTAATCACTCACACTCGTGTATCGCTCGCAGTATGAATGGCTTTTTCAGTCCCTCTATTAATCTCACACACTCTTGCCTTTTACCCCTCTTTTCTCCCTTTCTAAAAACTCAAAAATTCTTATAAAATTCCACGGACTTCAATTCGACACACCAACAGGACGGGAAGACTCTAGAAGACTCTAGGAAGGTAAACGACCAAAATCGGACAGAAAATTTCTTCGGAAAAAACTTCGGAGGGCAATAACTACTCGAAAACAAAGGAATTTGGCCAAAAAGCACCTTATGTCACAGCAATGCAGTGAGTCTTGATTATCTCGCCGAGACGTTTCCGAAAAGCACAATTAAGCCAAAAACAGACATCGGACGCAAAAGTTACGACAAAACGACCAAAACCGACAAAAAAGGCAAAAAAGGCACTAGTAGAAATCAAGAAATTAGGAATTTTTGATTTAATTTTGCTACCCTTCTTTTTTTCTTTCCCAACACTTTTTTCGATATTTTTTTTGACGAATATTTTTTTCTCTTCGAGCTCTAACTTTTATTTTTTTTTTGCCCAATTTGTTTTTGTTTTTTTTTTTTTTTTTTTTGCCTTTTTTTTTTAATTAATTACAAAATTGTTTGGTAATTTAATCAAGAAGGAAATAATATGGACACCAAAGAAAGAAGATATGAATAAGGTAAAAGGTATATAAGGAAAGATTTGACTTAATCTAATATGGTAAGAAGGCTAATTCAAATCTTGACACACAAGGAAACTCTAATATCAAACCCTAGACTCCCCAAATTTTCGACCCTCTCAACAACCAAGAACAAGACACGAAGAAAATTACGAATCACAAAAGACAGGAAACAAGAACAAGAATAAGACTCGATTTTTTTTTGAGACAGACACGAAAACTGAAGACAAAGGAAAAGGAAGGGTACGACCTGGATATTGATACCAAAATGATACGATCCTCGCCGGAAAGGTTAGATCGCAGCCCAGGAATCGAACGACAGGAAACAAACCCGATGCGGAAGCAAAAACTGAACACTGACGATGGAAGATCCAACACCTTTGGATTCGAAAACCCTCAAGTACCGTAGTCCAGAATAAATTCTCCTACGACCCAAGAAGCGAATTGACCCAACAACGAAGGATATGAATGAAGACAACACCAATGGATATGACTGTCTAATTGATTAGTCGAAATCGAAACCCTATGGAATACTAGGAATTTCGAAAGTTTGAGCTTTCAGAAATAAAGGAGAAAATCTCACAAATTTTATTAAACTGAAAACTGAACCAAAATTGTTCCATACAAGGCCTATATATAGGCAACTCAAACCCTAAACTAATAAGGAAACTAATTTAAATAATTAAAAGGTATTAAATTCGAAATTTAACTTAAATAAGGCCTAAACATGTTGGCCCAAAATAACTAAATAAATTAAACTAAGCCCAATCATTACACATAATTAAATTAATAACTTTTGGACCTTCGTTTAATTCTTCCAACAGCAACGATTCTTTGGCAACATTGGCAGCCCAAATATCTTTAATCAATAAGCTCAATCCAGCCCTCAAAGTCCTTGCTCGAGATCTAGTCATCGGCCCACTCGGAATGTAGACTGGATCAACTCTCACAGCTGCTACTTGGGCTCCATCACCCAGTCATGATCTTGATCAGATAACCAAAATCGTAGAGGCTGTGAAAAGTGATCCACGCTCTATCTCCCGATCCCGGACCCTCTAAACCCGACATACGCGCAAATAAGTGACCGAATTCACTTGAGTTAATGCCTTCTCACCTGTTTCTTGAAAAGTCGATCCCCTGCCTCTGAAGTAGAGCGATGGAATCTGGATCATACAGGTCTGGCTCCTGATCAAAATCTCCAAAGTTGAACTCGCAAGTGTACCAGCATGCGGAGTCGGAGAGGGTGAGTCCTAGTTGGATTATTTTGGTGGCGTCAATGTTCTTCTTCACCAGACAGAAGTGGTCGCCCGGAAACATAGTCGACACCAGTTCCGTAGCCTTGAAGACGGTGCTGGAAAACTCGGTATCAATCTAAACATAACCGTATGAACTGGAAATCTGGCTTATCAGGCTTATTTCTTCAACTAAATTGTGCTCTCACAACTGCCTAACCACAACCTCCATCTTTTTTCTTCAGAATTCTTTTCTCTCTTGTTTTCCCTCTCGATTATTTTATCTCTCTCTCTCTCTCTCTATCTCTCTCTTTCTTTCCTTCAAGTTATCTGTTATTTCAAATATTTAATCAAAGTTGTTGAATATATTGGACAATATTTTATTCCATCGTTGTTGATACTGTGTTATATATGGAACTAGATTTCCAAATTAAAATATATGGATATGGTTAAATCAATCAACCCCCAATTATGAAACATATACTAGCAGACAATTGGAGCAAGAACATGCTTCAAAACAACCAAATCCATCCATAAATTTAATTACCAACAACATAAGCAACATATTGAATCAAAACGCAACATTCCATTAATTAATTCCATTACATATAAGAACAAAACAATTCGTACATGGTGTTAAATTCTACACAAAAGGTGCAGGAGCCGTGCAGACGACTGCTACTGGTAAAATTGGTTAGGGCAGCCAGGTGAGTCCATACAACACGTAAATGTAGTCTAACAAGATTCGCGCTTCCAACTGCCGGTTCATCACCACCAATCAAATGAATGTCTGCATCGTCACCAGACTGTCGGAACGCGCCTGATGGCACTTCCCATCGCCGCCGCCCGCCTCCTTCGCCACCTTCTCCAGCCCGCCTCGTAGTCCAATTCCATGAGCAATCGGCTTCAAGTTGTACACATGCCTCTCTAAGCAGTATAACAAATCCCTCCATATCCTCCGGCAATGGCCTCCCGGTCATGATCTTGATCAGATAACCAAAATCCTAGAGGCCGTGAAAAGTGATCCACGCCCTATCTCCCGATCTCGGACCCACTAAACCTGACATACGCGCAAATAAGTGACCAATTCACTTGCGTTAATGCCTTTGCACCTGTTTCTTGAAAAGTCGATCCCCTGCCTCTGAAATAGAGCGATGGAATCTGGATCATACAGGTCTTGCTCCTGGTCAAAATCTCCAAAGTTGAACTCCCAAGTGTACCGGCATGCGGAGTTGGAGAGGGTGAGTCCCAGTTGTATTATTTTGGTGGCGTCAATGTTCTTCTTCATCAGACAAAAGTGGTCGCCCGATAACATAGTCGACACCAGTTTCGTAGCCTTGAAGACGGTGTCGGGAAACTCGGTATCAATCGAAATATAACCCATGAATTTGAAATCTGGCTTATCAGGCTTATTTCTTCAACTACATTGTGCTCCCACAGCTGCCTAACCACAACCTCCATCTTTTTTCTTCAAAATTCTTTTCTCTCTTGTTTTCCCTCTCGATTCTTTTATCTCTCTCTCTCTCTCTCTCTCTCTTTCTTTCCTTCTAGCTATCTGCTATTTCAAATATTTAATCTGAGTTCTTGAATATATTGGACTATATTTTATTCCATCGTTGTTGATATTGTGTTATATATAGAACTAAATTTTCACCCGTGCGTTGTACTATAAAATTATATACGTCTAAAATTTTAAGTATTTTTAAATATAAATTCATTCATTTTGTCAAATAATATATACTCCCTCCGTCCTAGCTGAATCGGCCCTCTTACCAAATCGAGCGTCCCAAATAAATTGGCCCCTTTCCGAAAATGGCAACCTTTTCACCCTCAACAATAAAATATTCATTCCACTAACTCATTCTACACTCACAACTCTTAATTTTTGTGTGCCGAAAAGAAAAGGGCCTAATAAATTGGGACGGAGGGAGTATTTAATAATCATAAACCAACATGAGTGAAATTTATAAATACCCATTTTCACTATTGTGTATTATGAAAATGCTCAAAACATTATCTACATTCACAAAATACCCACTGCACTATTCTGACATTTTTCAGAATTCTGTTATTAACTTTAAAAAAATTAAAATTAATTAAAATTTTTAATTAAAATATGTTTTTATTCAGGAGAGAGAGGTCGGTGTCGTTGTCCGACATAGACCACGTTTAAAATAAAACAAAAAACTTTTAAAATAATATTTTTTTATTCATGAGAGTGGGTCTGTGTCGTAGGTCGGTGTCGCGCACGACACAGATTCACTCATTCTCTCTCCTCAATATATTATTTTTTATTCATATCAATAGATCTATGTCGTGGATCGGTGTCGCACGATACCGACTTAGACAAAGACCCACTCTCTCTCTCTTCCCCTCCCCACCAACCCCATCTCTCTCTCTCTTTCTCTCACCTTCCCTCCCCCCACGACCACGACTTCCCCTTCTCTCTCCTCTTATATATATATATATATATATATATATATATATAGAGAGAGAGAGTTGTAATCATATGTTAACCACTTCCCATATGTTACATGTTACCTCATTGTCGGTCCATTATCTAGACAAGCTAACTACATTATCTAGGTCATATTAGGTGCATTACGAATTATGCATAGTTTACAATTTTAAAAATAGGAATTAAGTTTTGACACTACCATTTCCACAATTTGTTCCTTTTGTAAAAATGACTTTGAAATTATAAAACTATTAAAGCTGCAATGGTTAGTAGCAGAAGCCGCAGTCGGTAGGGATTGGAAATATAAAATCTTGTTAAGTTAATTTTAGACTGGTAGGTTTTTTATTTATTTTAATATAATAAATATAGATATAGATTTGAATTTAAATTTGGATGGTGTTAATGTTAGAAAAGAAAGGCCCTGTTGAAAAAGAAAATGGAAAAAATAACTTAGATTTGACTGCAAGTAGATAAAATGAAAATTTGAATTTTTGATGAATTTTGTGCATGCATGAGTTTTGAGCGGCTTTTATCCCGCCCTTGCTAGAGTTGTATGTTGCTTTCATTTAGTATATTAATAGATTATTTCCTTTTGTAAATATGCAATGATATCAGATTAAAACAATAAATAAGGAAACTTACCAAATATATGTTCTATAATATAGTATTTATCTAGATTGAAAGTGGATCATCATACTAAAAAACGAAATAGCTAAAATAACTCATCATTATTTATTAAATCGGCAATATTTATACGATTCTTGATCCTAAAGAAACTAGTAATCTGAAGAAACTCATTAATACGAAGTGGAGTGTAAAAATTCTATCGAGTCAATTACTAAAATTTATTCTGAAATGAATTGAACCTCTCATCTTACAATTCCTATTTTACACTTATAAAGTGAATAAATATTTTTGAAATTATACAAAATATATATACATATATAAAGTTAAGATTTTTAATATTTAAAAATAAAATCTACAATTGAAAAAGAATCTATAAAAACTAAATAAAAGCAAATCTAAGGGGGCGTTTGGTTTAACTGTCGGGAATCACTATGGGT